>JAOXYD010073724.1:0-12553 GCA_028565735.1 Pinacopodium congolense
AAAAGCAAAGTCTTAACCATAGCTTTGTTTTGATTTTGTGAAGGACTTTAATCAGACTTTAAACTTGTTTTAAAACTGAAATAAATCATCAATAATCTAATCCATAGCTAATTTACAAATTTGGTAATTTTAAGAATTTTTCAGAAGCAATAAAAAATCGTTTTTAAAGTATTTAAGCCAAAGTAGTAAATTTTAAGCCCTTTTCCAATTTTTAATTAATTTCTCTAAATTTTACCTAAATAATTGTATTCCAATCAACCTGGTAATTAAATAAATTTATTCCCGTAGGTTCGACACTCGGAGTCTTAAATATACTCTACTTTATTACTTTTGCGGTAGGTGCACTTACCTTAAAAGTCCATTGGTTTTTAAATTAAAATCATTTCAAAATCAATCGTCATTTTAAAGTCACCTAACCAACGCAACACGTTTTTGGTGCCGTTTCCAGGGAGAAAAGCAACCTTAATATTAGGAAAATTGGTGTCAATTACTTTAGGACTTGTAAAAATTTGTTATATATTTTTTTTCTGAATTTTTCTGTAATTATTTGTTTGTTATTTTGCTTTATGATCTTTATTTGCTTTTTCCTTAGTTTATTTGCTTTGTGAGTTTATTTTATTTTATTTAGTCTTTCTTTCGAATGTCTCTGCATACTCGGTCCCGAGTCAGTAGCCTTCAATTCAGAACTTGATCACACATTAAGGAAAAAGAAGAAAGAAGCTCGTGCGACATCGTCCGATCCATTAGACATAGGAACATCGAGTGACACTGAACTTGAACCTGTAAAAATGAATCCAGAAGAACATGTTATTGTAGGACCTCATTAAGAAAATAGAGAACCAAACATGATGGACTTAGCTTTAGGGAACCCAGGAAGACCTATGGCTAGCATTGTGCGGCTCAGAGTCAATGCTAATAACTTTGAAATTCCACATAGCATAATTTCAATGGTTAGGTCATCACAATTCAGAGGTTCAGTTTTAGAAGATCCTAATGAACACTTGCAAAATTTCCTTGATATTTGTGATCTTTTCAAGAGAAATGGGCTCTCTGATGATGTAATTAGGCTTAGAATTTTCCCTCTATTAGTTAGAGATAAGGCAAAAGCTTGGTTGTCTACACTTCAGCCTGGTTCCATTACTACATGGGACGAACTAATGAAGTTGTTCTTAGCTAAATTCTTTCCACCTACTAAGATAGCTAAAATGAAAACTGAAATTAACTCGTTCATGCAATATAAGAATGAGAGTCTATACGAGACATGGGAACGATTTAAGGAGATGCTTGTAAAGTGTCCGAGTCATGGATTCAATACGTGGCAGGAAGTGGACATCCGGTCAAGCCTAGTTTCTTTGCTATGGCATATCATGGAATTGCATGATGTTGATGTATCCTAAAAAAAAGTGTTGGAATCATTAAAGACAATGACTCTTAAAAATGCAATGTAAATGAACTTAATTTAATTGGATTAATTATTTGGAGAATAGAGTTACTTATGAGTACTGATAAAATTAATGCAATGAAATTGTTGCCATTGTCACCCTTACCTTACAATACTAATCTATCCCCTATATGTATATTTGTTCCTAGTTGATGGCGTTCAGTTTGTTAAATTTGTTAACCATCCTTTACACAAGAGGGATAGGATGGTGAACATCTAAATAATGGTTTTTCACTAGAGATCAAAGACTTATGTAGATGGTTTTTTTTTTTTTTTTGGGTTTTAGAGTGATGAGGTATTTGGATGCATATACATAAAGTGCTATTTGAGCATAATATGGTACATAGATCTATGATGTTTTTATTGTAATACAACAATAGATGACCCTAAAAAGATCCAATAGTGTACGTTTGTTTTGCTATTAAGGATCGAGTAATAATCCCAAAATTCATTTAATCTCTGTATTTTTCATGAGAAGGTAATTTCATTGTCAACAATGTTAGTAATTAAGTAATGTTTAAGGTTCATGGACTAAGATTTGGTTCCAAATGATATTCATATATGGTCTGTGAAAATTACAAAGATATTTATGATCCTAAAATTGAAGAAACATGATTTGTTTTTACAAAGTTATGGAAAATTAAAGGTTGAGAAAGATAGGAAAACACCATTAGATAGTGAGAAGAACAAATCTTAAGCACCACAGATTTGTCAATGTTGTAGAGTGGCCCTATGGTAGTAAAATTCTCTATTATTGCATAATTCAAAATTGCCTCTTAAAATATTAATATTTGATTTAAAAGTTCTAATTTGATTGTTGTGACTTAGCAAGTGTTTAATAAAATTCTCATGTCATGTCAATGTATAAAAATCCCTATTTTGCATTAACCCCTTACAAATAATTGTGTTATTATTATAATGTGAATTTATAAAATAATTTATGTTGAAATAAATATTTTATTCAATATTCCTATGTATTGCATAAACTTGGTAGTGTATTGTGACAACATTAGCACGTCTATGATGTATAGAAGTAGTGACTCAAAGTTCTTATTAACTTATATGCAATATGTCATTGGTTTGACATTGTTTAAAGCATATTATCCTTTAATGCACATCTTAGAAGACAACCCTTAAATTGGTTGAGAATATTAATAAAAATGTTTGTCCAAATTATTTAGATGAGTGTGTTTTTAAAGTAATTTGATCGTTTATTGTGAAAGGATTGTCATATAACATAATTAGTTAAGTTATGGGTAACCCCTAACCAAACCCCTTATAATATTTCTTTTTTTTTTTTTGCTAGTTTTAACTACACTGCAAGTATACAAGTCATAACTTATAGTATAACTGATATTGATCCTAAGATGATTGATTCTAGACACCTAAAAATTTGAATTTCAGTTTGTTTAAGGTTAATAAAAGTATAGAAACTAAAAATTAAACCAAAGTAACGAAACTTGAATGAATATAATCACAGAAGAAAGAAAAACACAGAAGATACTTAATAGTGGAGACTTAGGCATTATTCTATCCTGGTTTATCTTCCTTTTACCCTAATTATCTAATTGCCTTTGATCCTAGACATCCAATAGTTGATTACTCTCTCTCGAGATCTAACCAATTAATCCCACTTGAATTACCTAAAAGTTCAATTGTAACCTCTCGGTTCAGAACACTACTCCTAAACAATGCAATTAGATTTGAAGCAATCCTAAGGACAATTAAGAAATAATTAAGATCTCTCTTCAATCACCTATAAACTAATTAATTGCAAGTCCATTAAGCTACCAACTCTCATTGCGCACCTTAACTCAAATAAATCAAGAAAAATCTCTCAATTCGAAGTGATTATAAACTTAACAATTAACACAAACAACTATGCATTAAATCAATATAGTAAAAGTTGGATACAAAATTCAACAAAAATCCCTAAAATAGATTTAGTAATCCATAATCATGTTCAAACAAAGATTATTCAGATTAAATATCAAAAGGAAAATAAAATAAAGATGAACTAGTGAAGATGGTGAATCCCCCTTTGTTGGAAAATATGAACATCACTTGTTGAATCTTGATTATCTTCCTTATTCTTGAGTTTTCACATGTTTTTCCTCTTCCAAAACCCTTTATTTTTGTCTTGTATGTTTCCTAGGGTTAGAATTATGGCTGCTAGGATTCCTCATATCTTCTTATGTCCAAAATATCATAAAACAAGTCTTGTAAATGTTTTGCCACATCATCCTACTACATCAGATTTTCTAACCCTGACCTTTACTCGATATTTTGTTATATCTTTGTTTACAGACCTCCAAATGTCATGAAATTTGATATGTAGGCTCCTCACATGTTGATCTATTTCACTACAAAAGTTCATAACGTTTGGAGCCTATAATTCCACATAACTCCTTTTGAAAGTCAACTGTATGAATTATGGTGTTGTCATAAGCTTCATTTATTACCTAAACAACCAAACATAAAAGTGCATAAAACAATTCCTTAAATAAGCTAATATTTTTCCCTCAAACACTAAACAACATCAAAAAAACAATCAAACCCCTAAAATATAATGAAAAGGATTCAAAATTTCCTACTAGCTCAATTTAAAACACATAAATAATGCTTAAAACACCTAAAATAACCTAGAAACATAGCCTGAAACACACTTATTAACTTCCCCACACTTAAACCTTTGCTTTTCCTCAAACAAATTAAACACAACCATTACATTCTATCATTTCATTTTCAAAAAGACCAAGTGCATGCAATCTTTCAAATTTTTGACACTTAAATCTTAAGCTACTACACACATCATAATTAGTTTTCATCAGTACACATAAACAAACTCAACTTATGATACCATTGATCAAAGGTAAGCATAAAAACAACAAGAATTTTCCTCACGATATCCACTCATTTCACTCAAGTGTTTAGGGGTTTGTGTTTCACTCAAGACTCCCTCTAGGAGGCCACACTATCATAGGCTTGCAAATTCACCAATTTTCTTCCATATAGATTACATTCTATCATGGATCAAAAGGATTTTTGTTCATGGTTGTAATGGGGCTTGGGTTAAGGTGAGCGAAAAAGGTTGAAGAGTTTTTCACAAGTGTTCATAAAGCACTAAATGTAAAAAGACAACCAAATATAACTTATGAGACATGCATGTGATATAACTAACTACTCATTACTACTTATTACTACTATATTTGATTATTTTCTTCTTCTTCTTCATTATTTTGTTTGTCTTCTTTTTTTTAAATAAGAACAACAAAAACTATATATAGTGCAAAAAATAAGTAGAAGTACCTCTCTAATCTTCTCATAATAAAATCTAAACAAAAAGTCCCGAACTAGTGCTCACACTTAACACTTTATTAGACTTGTAATTGGGTAAGGCTAATGGGGTCTTTAGGTTTTTAATATAAGGTGTTTACTTCAAGAAACCAAAAAGTTAAAGGCTCAAAGGGGGTTACGAAGGATAATGAATCAGGTGGTTCATTTAAGGCAAGGTGTTAAATGCAAAGAAGGCCTTAATCCTTTCCATATAATATACATCTAGTACTTTCAAACTTGTTTAGAGCAATTTTTGAAGGTAATCTCCTTAGGGGAGTATCACACACAACAAAGAAAATGAAATGACTTTGAAAGGGAGTCATATAGGCTCAATTCCTCACATAGGCTTATATGAAAATCCATCACGCTTCCACACATTACCTAATCACTCAAGTATCAATTTCTAACCAAGTTTATGCAACTAGTTACTTTAATCAATCAGTGTGGTTCACCTTTCTCTCAGCAACCTAATTCAATTTCAAGGACAAAACTCAAACTTATTCTAACCATAATGATAGAATTTCATGGTATATAACACATCACAATGCCTAAGTGAAAATGCCATGCAAAATGTAAATAATACTTAAAGTGCTACTTCCCCCACTTAATTGGAACATTATGCCTATCAATCTCAAACCATTGAAATATTTAAACTATATGATTAAATGCATGACTACGTTTCTATAACGACTTAAATAGAATGCAACCAAACCCATTCCACTCACTTAAACTCGAATTTTCCTTAATTTGGATTATCAAAACAAATAATGTACGTGACGAGTCAAAAAGGGAAAAGAACAAAACTCCCCTGAGAATTAAAGGCCAAATGTAGGAAGGGTTTGAGAGAATTTATTCCACTCCATATAACTTGAAGGCTTTGAAAAAAAGGGGGATATACGTTGGTTCCATCCACCAAGTCTACAATTAAAAGAGATAAACTCAAGCTTGTATTCGATTTATTCGCATTCAAATATTTTAAAAGACAACAATCAAATAACTTAAAGATCAAAAGAAAACACATTAACAATCACACAAACTTAACATAATCAAAACTGAGAGCACAATATTAAAAATGAACAAAAATAAAATAATCTAGAGAGAAGACAAGAGGAGCAAAGAGGTGCAATTGGTAAGAGGAGAGTTTCAAACAAGTTAGGTTTGTAGAATAAAATAATTAAAATGATATACTAGAAATAATTAAAATGTTAAAAATAAAAATAAAAATAAAAAGGAAATAAAATGAAAAAATAATACAAGAAAAGAGAAAAATAAAAATGAAAATAAAAAAGTAATAATTAAAAGAAAAATAAAAATAAAAACAACAATAAAAATAAAATAAAATAAAAATACAAGAAAAATGAAATAAATGAAAAGAAAAAACTAATAATAACAACAAATAAAATTAAAATTAAAATTAAAAACATCACTTTAAGCTTTAAAAAATTTTAAAATAATAAATTTGAAATGGCTTTCCAAATTATTGAACACACATTTTCCATGAAGTACTTTTGCAATGTGATTATTAGCATTCTAAAAACCTAAATACTAGAAAGCCCACAATTATAAACTCAATTATTGAGCTAAAAGAGGTCTCAATCTTGGTTTTAATGATTAAAAAAATGTGAACTTTACTAATGATTTAAGTTTTTATGTAAGTTTAAAGATAGTTACATTTATGGTATAGCATAAAGCTAGTGACTTGGAGGCCAAATTTGAAGAAAATGAAAGAACAAGCATTATCAAAGCTCTATTGAGTAACTTAACAAATAACTCACTAGCTTTATGCTATACCATAAGTATATGAGTTGTACAATTATAATATAATGGTATCGATCCCTCGAGGATTGGATCTACTCACTACTCAATTTAGCTTAAACTTGGTTTAAGGCACAATTTCAAACAAAAATAACTCCAAAAAATAAATTAAAGTTAAACAAACTAGCAATGAATAATCAAAAGAACAAATTGTAGGAATTTAAAACTTTAAGATTTAAGACTAGAAACTACTTTTATCTCTATTTTGCTTCCCTCTTAGCTTATTAATTAAATTATGTTTAACCCAAGATTTGTTAAAGTTTAGTTAGCCTCTCTCAAGGTGTAACTAGTTTTTACTAGTTGAAACATGATAGAATTAGTCTTATAATCTCTCAATCTACAAAACCTTTCCTAAATATTCAATTAAATATGAAGCAATCTTATAGATAATAATTAAATAGTTAAGATCTATCTTCATACACTTGAAAACCTAATGTTTATAGGTCTATTTAGGTGCCAACTCTCATTGTATAGCCCAACAAAAATTCCCTAGCTCAATCTCTGAATTTATTGCGAGGTATAGGCATAATAAATATCACAAATATTCATTTATTGAATAAATAAGCAAGAGTTTCATAAAATAGTTTAAGAGTAATCACTACAAAGAGTTCAGCTAGTCATAACAATAATAAATCCACTAACTAACATATTTCCCATAAAAAAATTAGAAAAAGAATAAATTAGATGAAGCATAGAACTCTTCTCTTCACTCCCTCCATGCTGAAAAATCTAGAAGTTAATGTTTCTTGATGATTCCTAAGGTGGATGATTTTTCTTCTTTTAAATATCCACCAAAAACCTCTTCTTGCCTCCTTTGGTATGTCCTAAGATAATATGTGGAGGCTCTTACCGTTTCTAACCCTTAAAAATATTCAAAAATGGCTTTCAAGTCATAAAATCCCATGTTTGACACGTGATAGGCTCATCTCCACTGTCACCCTCATGCCCTCATCTCCACTGTCACCCTCATGCTTGGGCATGAGGGTGACATAAAGTTAGTCTCTAGGTAGTGTCATGATCGTGCACCAAATTCTAGCACTCGTCAGTCTTTTGGCTAAAACTTCTTCTACACACCTCCTATTGAATTGAAATTTGATATGCAACTCACATATTGTTCTCACACCCTATAAAATTTCATAGCCATCTGAACTCTATAAGTACATCTAATGCATCATTCAAATAACTTTATCTAAATTTAATGTTGAATTGAGCTTCATTTGTTGCCAACTCATCCAAATATCAAAGTTCATCAATCTATTGCACAAAGAAACTCAAATATTGCCCCCAAACACCTAACCATATTAAGAAACAATCAAACATCTAAAAGATCATGACAATAATATAAAAGATCATACTCACCAAGCTAAAAACATGCAAACAACCCTTAACACACTTAGAAATACCCTAGAAACATAGTCTAAAAACACACTTATCAAGCTCCAAGACATTTAGTTAGGTAGTTTAAACTTGTTTGTAAGTTTTTCTTCAAGTTTAAATAATCTTAGGGCTAAAATTTTTACATATTGCATTCCATAAGTTTTAAAGTTACATAAATTTTAACTAGTAGTGTTCATGTTAGATACTAATGTTTTAAGATGTTTAGGTCAAACCTTAACGTTTCATCAATGTTTAAAAACAATCCTAACATTTTAGAAACATTTTAAAAGAATCCTGACCCTAACTTCTGTTAACCTCTTCTATTATGTGCATGATTATTCTTCCTAGATTTTGAAGTGGATGTAGATGCACCATTGTCCAAAGAGACTTATGATTATATTCTTCATCCAATTTCTTTCCTTTAACAAAAATAGTCTTGGCATTCGTATTTTTCTTCCTTTGAGTAAAACCTACCCCATGCCTATCATTTGAATCTTTTTGAGCTCCAATCATGTTATCTAGCTTCTCCTTTCCTTTAATGAAATTTTCTAATGATTCCTTTAGGGATTTTACCTCATCCTTTAAAAATTATTTTCATGCAAAATTTTCTTTCTACCATCAACAACAACCACACTCTTAGCTTCTAAATCATGTAAATCACTTCTCATATTATTATTCTCTAACCTATGTTCATTTATCAACTTCTTAAATTCTTTGTATTTGGAAGATGTTTTCTTCCTTCTTAAAGTTATACGTTTTAAATACCTAACCACATCATCATAACTTAATTCTTTTCAAGATCAACATTTTCATCATTTAATTCCTCATTAAAATCAACATTTTCATCATTTAAGGAATGTGGAGAGGATGGTACTTTATCTTCCAAAACCATAACATAAAACTTTGCAACTTCATCTTCTTTTTTCTCATTTTTGATCTTGCTTGATATCTCAACAACATGGACTTCAAAACTTTCCTTTATCTTCTTCTCTTTCTTCACCTTATTCTCCTTTTTATCCTTCTTGTGACTTCTTTCTTCTTTCTCATTCTTTTTAGGAGAGGGCATTACTATCTTAAATGGTCTGGTTTCCTACATTTAAAACAAACCACATTAGAAATTGCTTTCACTTATAATCACTTTGACCTTACTCTCTTATCTCGGTGAAAGCTTTCTTTTTTGTTATCTTCTTAAACCTCCTAGTGAGAAAAGCTATGTCATCATCACTATCATTTGAAATTCTCTCTTCATAACTTGAGTCATCTTTCTTGGCTTTAATAAGTTCCTCCTTCTTAAAGTGCTTTCCTTCTCCTTTACTTTGGTCTCCTTCATCCTCATTTCATGAGTGAGTAAAGAACCTATCAATTTATCCATAGGTAAAACATTAAGGTCTTTTACCTTTTGAATGGCAGTGACCTTTTCCTTTCATTCCTTTGATAAGGATCTTAAAATTTTTTGAACAAGATTAATATTTGAATATGAATTTCCTAGATCTTTTAATGCATTTATGATGTCATTAAATTTAGTATATATGCTGGAAATCCTTTCATCCTAATGTATGGAAAAAAAACTCATATTGATAAGTAAGCACCGACACTATTGAACCAATGGAGATTCCAATCTTCGTTTTGATTATAAAAAAACGTGTTTGTTTACTAATGATTTAAGTTCATGTTGTGAAATTTAAAGATAGATGTATTTCATGATGAATTGTAAATGGAAAGTTTAAAACTTGAAGGCCAAATTTGAAGTTGAAGGAAGAACAAGGGATATAGCAGCTTCAAGACATTATGTTGGTAGCTTAGAATGTGTATGTAGGTCTCATTTGAAGTTACAATTCATTAAAGGGCTCTAAGTATACATTCATGTATTATCCATATTCAAAGTTGCATATATTTTCACTTAAAGGGTCTAAATTTGAGTTCTTGATTTTCAAATCAAAGAAAAGCTTATAAGTTACTTAAAATGTATTTTGTGACTTGAACACACTGGTCTTAAAGCAAAAAGAACTCCTTAACCTTGGTTAATAAAATTTTTAGTGTATTTTGCTCTCAAAGTTTAACATAATGCTTTAATCGGTTCATAAATCAAGTGATTTTGTGTTTTTGGTTTTGAAAAAAATCACTTGATGCTTAATGACATTCATTGAATGATTTATAACTTGTCCAAACTAATTTGAAATCAAAGAAAATGGCTTAAAGTTTTTAAAATCCATTAGATGTGATCTACAGAATTCTCTGTGCATTCTACAAATCATTTGATCGACCGACTAGAAGCAATATATCGATCGACCAACCTTCCCAAACCAGTCGACCGAACATTTGAAAGTTTGTAATGACTAGTTTTCTTTTACTGCAACTTGTTTCCTAACTAATTTTTCACAAACCTAATAGCTCTAATTTTCCCTAAATGGCTAGAACACATTCCTAATACTATATATATATATATATATATATTAGTTCTAATCATTTCTTTTTCTTCTTTATCCACTCTAATCAATCACACAAGCTCATTTTGTTAAGAATACCAAAAGTTGTCCAAATTTAGTTCATCCTTCATTCTTTCTTTTTTCTTATTCGTTCTTGAATCAATCTTGTTTTTGGATCTATGAAATTGTTGATTTCAATTTATTTAAGTGTTCAAGAGTTTGATTAAGCTTAGTTTTAAGTTTTTTGGTGCATATTTTGTTAGTTCAAAGTTTTAATTTATATATATATATATATCAAAACTGTCTTTATTTTCACTATTCCTCATTAAATCTCATTGTTCATCATATTAATCTGTTTTTGAATGTGTTTATTTTCTATTCTCAGTTAGTTTAAGAGTTTGAATGAACTAAGTTTCAAATTTTAGAGTGGATATTTTGTGAGTTTCAAACTCAAACTCATTCATACATCAAAACTATCATTGTTGTTGCTGTTCTTGTTTGAATTTCAATTTTGAAACTCTTGAATCAATTTTTATGCATTTAAATATGTTCTTCTTAGTTTGTTTAAGTGTTTAAGAGTTTCATAGCTCAATTTTTTGCATTTTAAAGCTTATATTGTTATATTCAAACTTATAAAGTCATATTCATCAAATCTGTCCAGTTTTGTATGTTTGATCAATTATTCACATATTAAAGTGCTTAAATCCGAATCTATTGCTTCCAAATTGCTATATTTTTTCTTTTTCAAGTAATCAAGGGTTTCATTGATTATATAAGTGAATTTTTAAAGGCTTATTTTGGTGTTTGAAAGCATTTACAAACTTATTTCTCAAATATGTCCAAATTTGATATATTTCATTTTTCACTTCATCATTCAACATATATGCACATTTTTGGTGCTTTAATCCTACCATGTTTAGTTTATTTAAGTTTCAAGAGTGTTATTGATCATTCATATCATTTGTGAAAGCATTAGAGTCCTTTGTGTATTAAAATTTAAGTTAAACACCTTTATAGGTGTATATTGTTACTTGCAAAAGTAACATTGAATTACTTGGGTGGTTGATCCTATAAAGGCTCCTTTTTGCATAAAAATATTTTTATAAAGGTTACTCTTCACCTTCAATAAGAATATTGTTTGTTGTAAGGGTTACGCTTCACCCTATAAGAAGATTGTACTTGTTTTGCTTTATTAGTGGAATTTCCAACAAGTAGTTAGAGAGCGGATGTAGTCTATATTTAGGGTAGGTGAACCTCTATAAATTCGGTGTCTTTCTTACCCTTATCTTCTTTTTATTGGTTTTTGTGTGATTTTACTATTAGTTTATTTATTATCAAATTGGCATTTACACTTCCATTGCATTGTAGGTTGAATATTGGTTTAGTGATTGCATTTAGTTTGAATCAATTTAGGACGCTAGTTTAATTGAATTAAAAAGTTTTAATCACTCAATACAACCCCCTGAGTGCCATTGGGTCTTACAGACACCTTTCTTTTAATTGGTTAGTACATTGATGAATAACTTCTAATGTACTAAATTCATTCTTAATTAATGCATAAAACAAAATATGAATGACCTTGCTATTTAATGAAATTAGTCTCTCATCATCTAAATTCCATTCATCATACACTTTAGGCACTCTTTGTTCAATTACAATCTTAAAGCGAATGTATGACCCTTCAAACACAATATCCCACAACTTAAAGTTACCGATTATAAAAAAAAAAACATCAACCTAGTTTTCAAATACAAATAGTCAATCTCATTAAAGAAGGGTCCCCTAGTAATGTTTTGCCCCTCCTGAGTAAAGGTAGCTATCAAGCGTGCCATTTATGGTCTTTTCCTCACAATTTCATCAGAAATTAAACACACTTAAGTGCACCAAGCTTCGATACCCATTATAAATGCTAAAGGTACTCAAAGGGTTAAATTGGCTATTCTATAACTTTTTCTAAGCTATTTAAACTAGACAAGCTAAACCAATTTCAAAGGATGCAATCAATAAACCAATATTCAACCTAATATGATGTGTAAATGCATAACCTAATGTAATCACAATATAAACAACAATCAAGTAACACATTAAACTAAAAGCCCATACAAAATGAGCGCCTAGGAAAAAAAGTCCATATGCAGATAATGAAGAACCATAAGAC
>JAOXYD010073734.1:0-12553 GCA_028565735.1 Pinacopodium congolense
AATTATATTTTAAAATTAAATAATTTTTTATTTTAAATTATTTTAATTTTATATGATTAATTTTGAAACATAAATAAAAAATGAATTCATTTTAAAGTTTTTTTAGTAAAAGAAATCATTTTAAAGTTAGAAAAACAAAATAAAAAATTACAAAAGGCCAAGGCAATGGCACACCTAACCTTTTATTGCAAAACCAGTTAATTACACTGTGAAAAAAAAAAACGCATAAACAAGGAGAAAAGGTGAAGGCAAACATAAACAGAAAACAAAATGGCAAAGGCAAAGAAGGCGAAGGAAGGTAAACAAAATGGTAGAAGCATTACTTCTAGGTAGATTTTTGTTACTAGTGAGTGATTTACTGCGGTTGATGGTGTATATTAAATTGGGGATTGTTCGTTTTGATTGGGGTTGGGGGTTTGGGTGTTTTGGAATGGCGTTGCCTCTCCTTTTAGCTGCATGGGGTGAGATCATAATATAATGATTGATTTCTTAACGGTTTTGTTATGGAGGCACATATCATTTGCGTCTCCAACATTTGGGTTTCTCAAATTATTTGCTCATTATTATGCATCTTTTGACCCCTATGTTAGCTATATTTCATCTTTTCATTAATAATTTATTTAAAAAAACATTAAAATAAATTGCATTATAAACATAGACATAAAAAAATGGCAAAGGTAGAGAAGGCAAAGGAAAAAACACACTCACAGAGAGAGAGAGAGAGAGAGAGAGAGAGAGAGAGAGAGAGAGAGAGAAGACGGATTTGGGTTTACATAATCGATTAATTAATTAAACCAGTAAACTAGTCAGTTTTAATATTAAAGGTTAATAATAAGCACCGAAACGAATCAATAACCAATTTTTTATTAATGCAGGTGAAGCATTCAGTCCGATTCGATTTTGTGAACCTTGATACATACATCATTTGGCGTGTTTGTGAGTTGTTTTAATCATTTTAGGTTGGTCAAATAAGAATTTTTTAAAGTGTAATTTTAGGATAACGTGGTTGTGGGATTAAAAGTGTAAAGGTTCCTCTCATCCTATGAAAAAAAAAAAGATTGTACAATGATTGATCTTTACCCGTTGAAGAAAATAGTGTTAGTGAAATTTTTAGTAAAGTATTATAGAATAGATGTAGATGTAAGTTGTACACTAAATCATAATAAAATCAATTTGCACCTTTTTTTCCCCTTATCTCTTTATTTTCAAGTTTATTTTAATTCAAACTATATTATTATATTGTTTATTATATTGTTTTATATTCCGTATTATATTAAGAAAGAAAATTTTAATTAGGTACTAAGACTTGGAAAAATTTTATTATCTCCTAATTCACCCCCTTCTTAGGTATCACATAGCAACTAACATGTATTATTTCTAAATTGTTACTAATTATAGTTTAATTAAGATATTGAAAGAACGATAAAATTAGGACATGTTTCTTATAAATAAATAAAGTATAGAGACACTTAAACAAGCATATGAGTATTTATTAGAAAATAAGTTCACCAAACTAAGAAAATAAGTTCACCAAGCTAACCTAATTATGAGAATCATGAATAAAATATTACTTGTGTGTTTGTGAATATTATCATTTTGATAGTTGCATAATTAATGTTTAGACTTAAGATTATCAAAGTATGTCATTTGGGAATTACTATGTTTTGATATTATTTATAACTTATTTTATTGAATAGGTATGTTGATATTACTTAGGCATAATATAAATTATATGAAAATAGCTGAGAAAGTTAATAAAAGATTCATCACCTTAGAGTGATAAGGGAGAACATTTCGATGTTTTTGACTAGTAATAATTTGAAAATTATCTGTCTACAGTGAATTGAGATCTAAATAGGATGTTGTTTTTAAATATCAATTATAAAGTAATTAGAAAAAAAAATATTACTGGATTTTGTTAGAGTAGGACTAATTGTATACTCTATTTCTAATTTAAACATTGATGATAAAAAGATTAAGTCAATCTTATAACCATGCATAAATATTTTGAATTAAATCACTTTGACATTTTAATATTTTGATTGTTATATCATATTGTTAGGCGTCAGTTTTAATATATGATTATAAATTATTTAATTGAAGAATTAAACATAAATTTAAGTTTTAAATTTATCTAGTACTAATTATAAATTAAGACATATAAATTATAATTATTGTAAGAATATTAAGAACCTAACAAGTCAAAAGTAGAAAATAATTAAAATGAGAAATTTAAATTTAAATTAAGTTGAAGTTAATTATGAAGTTTGAAAAATTTTAAGGATCTAATATTTAATATTTGATTTTATTAATTTACAATTTAGTTCTATTTCTACTTAGCAAAAACTTTAGGAGGAGTTCTTAGTTTCTATTTCTTATTTTAGTTTTTATTTTTTATTAAAAATAAAAATATATTTTGTTGATATTTGTTATAAAAAACTAAGAAGAAGACTAGGAGGCCCCTAGCGCCCCTCTCACATGAGGGGGGAATCTTGTAATATTCTAAATGGGAGTTATGAAAATTACAAGATTGCCCCCCTCATGTGATAGGGGGCACTAGGGGACCCCTACTAAAAACTAATTTATTAATGAAAATTACATATGGAATAAATCTAAATTATTAGAGTAAAACACTCCTATATGCATTAAAAATGCATATTACTTAATAGATTATTTTTCATTATTGACTACAAAAAAATATTTATAAAATATGTTTATAAAATATAAAAAACTAAAATTTCTTATTTATGATTTTCTATTTATATTTGTGTAAATTTGTAAACTATGCTTATAAATAGAAATAAAGAAAACATATTATGTTATTAGTTTATATGCTTAAAAAATAAAAACAAGATAAAAAACAAAAATAACCCATAATCTTTCTCTATAAAAGGGAAGGATGAAAAGAAAGCTAAGGCCTTATTTGTTTTCGTTTATGGTTTTTGTTTTTTAATTTTATTTTTTAACCTGGAAACTGAAAAAAATATTATATAAATTGAAAAAAATAATACATAAATACAATAAGAAAACTAAAAAAAGCACAAAAAATACATACACGTAAAAATTGATGAAAACACACAAAAATAGAAACAGAAAATAAAAATGGAAAGTTGAACCAAATGAGACCTAACATTTCTATTATTTTCTAAAAGAGTTTGAGCTCTTCTAGTTATTTGTGGATATCATTAAAGGATAAACAATTGACCAAATTGAGGTTAATGGCTTCATTACATAAGAAAAGTTTTTAAGATACCTAAATCACTTATGTGTTTCGACCCAGAAGTAAAACCTAAAGGACTTATAAAAAAGAAAATTTGCCAAAAAAAGTTAAAATAATATTTATGATAATTGATTTATTGATTATAAAGAATAAAAAACCAAGTTTATAAGATATTTTAATACCATAAAGAAGTTCTTTGCTAAGTTCTGAAGTTTAATAAAGAATAAGGGACAAAACACTCACAACTCCCAATAATTTGTCACTCAAATCTCAAATCTTAGATCTTAAAATCTAGAATATGCAATATACTTTTATTGAGTAAAAACATCCCCTTTATATAGAATGACCATAAGAAATATGATAAATATCTTACATTACATGTATAACAAGAAAATATCAACTACTAATACTACTTGAATTAGAACTTTAATAGTTCTTCAACCAAGAAATTAACCACTAGCTTTACTTTAACTATAAATCTAGTAGAATACTTCAATTAAAGCTTCAGGAATTTTATTTCAATTCAGATTCCAATGTCATGAGGAAAGTACAACCTTTAGAACTTTTCTTAATTACACTGAAATTTCTTATAAAATGTCCTAATTTAAATAGAAAACTAGCAAACAATTAAAAGAACCTATTGAATAAGTTTTAGGCTAATTAAGTAAAGTATAGTCTACTAGTAATAAAACAAGACTATAATAGTTAATAAACGTGAAAACAAGTAATTGAACTTAATTTTATAGGTTCTTGTTCTAACTCTTTTCAAACTCCATCTTTTCTAATTGGTTCAATAAGCACATGTAATTAATCCCTTGATTGGATTGTTATAATTACATCAATCATTTTTATCTTTAATATTTTTATTTCTTAATTATAGTTTCAAGTTATTCTATTAAATTGATGTTTTAGAAAATCATTAAAATTTCTCCACTAAGTGCACGATTTAATCATGGTTAATTCTTAATAGTGGTTATGCCTTATTACTAATCAATTAGTTACAAATTTATAATATAATTAATTGAAGATATTATTTATCTTATAAAAGTGTATTTAATTTACATATAAGTTAAAGTTTACTAATAAACATACTTCACCAATGAAATTATGATAAAATTATAATTGCGAGATTTATATTGCATTAATGTATTAACTTTAAATTGTTATTAATTATTATTTGATTAAGATTAGACGTTAATGAAGCAAAAAGAGTATGCTCAAAGCTTAATCAAGATGAAAATATATGCTCTACAAGCTTCTTGAAACCTTTTGAATGAAACACAACTCAATTTCAATTGAAATGAAATTAACATAGCTTAATCACTTTCATAAAAGCTTAAAACTTAAATTCATTAATAAAAATAACAAGAAATGTTCAAAAATTTTATATCTTTTGATATCATAAATTCTCAAGACTTATAAAACTTTTTTAACAATCTTATTGTCTTACCAATCTTACAAAGATGTTACAAACCCATTATAACCATTATTCAAGGTTAAAAACTTGTTGAACATAAAAGTTAGTTGACTAGATGGGCACATTGATGGATCGATCTAGCATATTGATCAACCTATGCCTCATAGTGATAAACCAATTTATCAACCAAATGCAAAATTTCACAACATTTTACCCACATCAATTGACTAACCTTACACATTAGTTAATCAATGTCCTACCGCCTTAAATTTCACTCGACTATTTAAAAAATTGATCGACCATTCAACTATACTAGTGTATTAATATGTATCAAAGCTCTAATGTTGTCTAACCAGTAGCCAGTATTAGTTGACCAATGTTTCTGTAGATAAGTTTTTTAAATTTTATAGAATTCTTCAAACTCTTCCAAATATCCAAAACCAGTTTTTTTTTATTAAAAACCGATTAAAAAAGTTTCAAAAGTACCCTAAAGTAGTTTTAAAAATAAATATCCTTTAATTGAAATAAAAAATGAAATATGTCCTGGCCTATAAAAAATTTATGCATTTTATCAAAACATATACAATGCAAATGAGTTAAAGAATCCCTAAGCCATTGACACTTTAATTAAGACTTACAAACATATCAAAAACTAACCAACCAAACCAATTTAAGGATCTAACTCCTTGATCTTGTCTCATCCTCAATTTTCCCTTCGTGTGCATTTCTTTTCATGCAATTTATAATCAAATGCATCTTCCATATACTTATCTTTTAAATAATTCAATAAAAATTAAATCATTAATAACAAATATGTTTTGTTATCATCAAAAGTTAAATTGGAACTTTTTTTTTTCAATAAATTCTCTCTTTCTGATGATGACAAAATATGTGGTATTAGAGAATCAAATACATATTTAAGGTAAAATAAAGCAAAACAAAGGTTGCCTCTAATTTTATGCATTATATAAACATCATTTCATCATGTAAAAATCACTCTATGTTAATTCATGTATTATTTGAATTTTACTCCCCCTCAATTTATGCATTATAATTAATAAATACAAGACATATGTAAAAGTTAACAAGGTAATCATAATTTGTAAACAACCAGTTATAAGAAACATATGCATAGATATCTTATATCTTATATCATAACCTTTAAAACCAATACTCTTCAAATCGTGCATTATCACATTGAATTTCCATCTATCATTCTTAATTTTGTCCTAATTATGTAAAACATATCCTTACTTATTAGTCTAGTGAAAAAGTTAGCCAATTGGAGTGTCGTATAAATAAACTTCAACTCAATATCACCATTTTTCATATGATCTCTAGTAAAGTGATGCTTAATCTCTATGAACTTGGTCCTAGAGTGTTGGATTAGATTTTTTTAATTAGGTAAAAGGGCACTAGTGTTATCATACATAACGAGAATCTTGTTAGGTTCCATGTCATAATCCCTAATTTGTTTTATAAGCCAAACATTTGAGTATAAGCACTATTGACAACACATTCAGCAATGTCGTTAACAAGAAAACCTAGTTTTTCTTTTTATTAAACCATATGACTAATGCATTTACAAAAATTTGACATGTGCCAGTTGTACTCTTTTTATCTAAAAAACTATTAGTATAATCCACATCAAAATATCCGACTAAATTTAAGATTGCATGTCTAGGATGTCAAAGTCCTAATAATATGGTACCACATAAATATCTACTTAATGGTTAACAAATGAGACTTTTTAGGATAAGATTAGAACCTAGCATATAAACACACAAAAAATATAATGTTAGATTTACTTGTGGTAAGATAAAGTAAATTACCAATCATATCTTAGCAAAGTTCCACATCAACTAATTAACCTTCTTCATCCTTATTTAGCTTGGTTGTGGTGCTTATGAACATTACTAATGGCTTAGGTTAATCCATTCCAAAATGTTTGAGTAGTTTCTTGGTATACTTAGCTTGGTTGAAAAAACTTCCTTCGTCCATTTGTTTGATTTGTAATCCAAGGAAGAAATTGAGGTCCCTCATTATACTCATCTCAAACTCGTTACTCATTCACTTTGAAAATTCTTTACATCTCAATAGTAGCATAAAAACAATGCCATCTACATAAATTTGAACTATCAAAATGCCATTCTTATATTATTTAATAAAAAATGTTGTGTCAATTTTTCCTTTAATAAAACTATTATTTAAAAGAAAGGTGCTCAGTTTTTCATACTATGCCTTGAATGCTTGCTTCTCTATTCTAAAAAACTTGTACATATGGTTAGGTGCATCATGACTATCAAAGCTAGGAGATTGTTCAACATACACTTTTTTTAAAATGAAAACATTTAGAAATGAACTTTTAACATTTATTTAAAACAATTTTAAGTCTATATAAGATGTAAATGAAACAATAGCCTTATAGCTTTTAATCTAGCTACCATTGCGAAGGTTTCTTTTTAGTCAATTCCTTCCTCTTTATTATATCCTTTAGCCAAAGCCTACCTTCGTTTCTTATAATGTTACCCAAACTCATAGAGTTTATTCTTAAACACCCATTTTATACTTGTAGTTTATTATTCATTAGGTCTAGGTACCAAGGTCCATAATATATTTCTCTTAAATTGAGTAAACTCTTTATTTAAATAAAAATTCCAACTTTCATCACTAAATGTTTCTTCAATGTTCTTAGGTTCAATTTAAGAAATAAAAGCAAAATGTAACATGTATCTAAGAAAGGATATAATAACTAAACTTTTATGCACATCACCTATAATTTGATTTAAAGGATGATACTTCTTATACCTCTAATCTCTTAAAATTTCCCTAGCTTTATAGTTGCCCTCACTTGGTTTAACAATGTGTATACTTCGTGTAAGTAGGGTGTCTTGATGAACCTTTTTATCTTCTTATATACCATAATTTCTAAAAATCTCTTGATAAACCTATATCAATATCTCCAAAGATTTCTTTGAACATCAAGGGGGTTAAATTCATCATAAAAAAACATGCATAGATGCTTTAATCACTAGGATTCTCTTATTGTACATCCTATATGCCTTATTAGTCAATAAATAGCTAATAAAAATTCCTTCATACATTTTTTACTTCAAAATTTTAAGGTTTTCTTAGGTTATCCTTAGTGTTCAAAATATATCACTTACATCTAAAAACCTGAAATAGTTTATCTTTTCCTTTTTTCCATGCAAAAGTTCATAAGGAATTTTATTTATAGTTAGGTTTATGTAGACTCCATTAGATATATGACATATACAAACAACAACTTATACAAAAATATTTAGGTAAATCATATTCATTAATAATAGTCTTAGTAATTTCTTGTAATATCCTATTTTTCCCCTTAATAACACCGTTTTGTTGACTAGTCATAGGAGTAGAAAAATTATGAAGGATACCATTATTATCACAAAAAGTTTCAAATATTTCATTTTCAAATTCTCTACCACGATCCCTTCTAATATATACAATTTTGAATCTTTTTATTTTAAACTCTTTTTACAAACATTATAAGTGACCTAAAGCATTCATTTTTTCTAGTAAGAAATAGAAGTCAGTTAAACCTAGTAAAGTCATCTATTGTGACATATGTATAAAATTTGCCTTATAAGCTTACCATCCTAGTAGGACCAAATAAATCTATGTGAATTAATTCCAAGGGTGATAAAGCATAAATTATATATTTTGTTGATGCATTCTTTGTGATTTTTTACCTAATTTTTTGTAATATTAGTCTTCCAGTTAGTCTTTGTATGAAGTTTTAGGTAAGCCTTGCATTTTGGAGTTTGAGTGATGAAAGAAGTGCATTTTGGCTAAAGAAGATAGAAACAAAATGTCGTATAAAAATAGTGTCATTCTTGTCTGTATTGGAATCACTATTGTGATGTAAAGGAGAAGTCAGAAGTTAAACAACTTATAAAAGTGTCATTTACCTACCCAAAAAGCATTATTTATGTCCTAGAGAAAGACAATGCTTAAATGGTTCAACTCAATGGTGTTGTTTTCCCTCAACCAATTGCCATTTTGCTACTTAGGAATTTAAAGATTAAAGGATATCAAAGACCAATTAGGATACAAATTTCCCTAACCCCCCTAATTAGGGTTTTCCAAACTATAATAGTTATTATAGTATATAAGGAAAAGAGACACATCACTTCAGGAGTTCTTTTGGATGTTTTTATATAGTTCTTTTGAAGGCTTTTTGTTAGCCAAGGATTTTTTATTTTGTTTGTTGTCATGACATTCCTAGGAATTTGTTCACATTCATATAAGGAAGCGAAGCCTAAAAAGATGAATTATTCAAATGCAGTCAGAAGAAGGGAAGGAAGTGATTTGATTTCAAGAAGGCACCTTTAACATCATTCAATTGTGGGGCTGGTAGAGTAAGAGAAAGGAAAGATGTTCAGGTGGGTTTCAAAAAGTTTTTAAAAAAACCATAAAGGATGAGTTTAAGGTTTTGTAGTTTTTTTTTTCAAATTTACATAAAAATTCATTTGAAATTTCATTAAAATCCAATAATCATGTATAAAGAGTTAACCATATATATAGTTCATTCTATAGTTAGAAAAATTCATAATCCATCATAAATCAATTAATACAACTATACTAGTTACATTAATCAAATTAAAACACGTTAATTAATGTTTAAATGAACATTAAGTGAATTTTAAAATAAAATATTGAATAAATCATAATTAGGTTCATAACAATATCAATTGTAATGAGAATTATTTCCTAGTTCCTTCCTTCATACTTAAGATGAACATTATCTTGTGTTTAAAAACTAAAAAATATATTGATAATAAGAGATGGGAATGAGGAAAAATCCCTTGAATTTATTAAATTGTAATGTTTTCTTTTTTATTTTAAAGTGAAGCAGTTAATTGAAAAAAACAAAAGAACATAAAGATCACAAGAGAAAAAATTAATAACATATAAATATCATTAATGAGGAAAATAGATAACATAGTTTAAGTGAAAACAAAACGTACAATAACAAATTCCCAACTAACTACTAGGTCTTGAATCCCTAGATCTCAAATACTCAGACAATTGATTAATCTATCTTTGCCAATAATCTAGCTTACTCTCAATTCTCATGAGTATCTCTATAATGGTACTCGTGAGTGGCTTAAAGGGTGTAGAAGTGGAGGGACAAACATTGAGTGAAGGATGTGAAATAAAGGCTGCAGGCTTTTGGGTGCCTCATCAGACTCAATATCAATGTCTTCCTCATCAGGAGCAGGCTGAGGAGCTGTAAGATCATTAAGTCGCTTGTTTGGCTATTAACAGGTGCATATATAAGTTGTGTCATTACCACAAATTAGATCATAATACCACAACTTCAAGGTAGAGTGAGAAATGATGGATGCATCAGGAGGATGGACAGAGACTTCTCCCTCAAAACTAACTCTAGAGTCCCTAAAGATCTTAGTCAATAGGCATGAGAAGTAGAAATTCTTATTCAGACATGGGGTTCAAGCCACGTTGCTCATGTGGGGTATGATGAAGCCTACTAAGGGGATACCTAAGCCATGAAGCATCCTATACAAAATATAAGTATCTGAGAATCTTACCTCGTTTAGACTGCTTTCCCTTAGTAAAACGTTGGCACTTAACATGGCAACGATGATCCTCTTTTGAATTCTTAACTAGTAAGTGAATAACTATTTAAAGATGACGGTCCTCCCCAATCCTAAAGCATCTCTAGTAACTCTAATAGAAAATGTGAGATCTGATTGCGTCTTTATGGACAATATCCTTTTGTTACTCGTAAATCATCCACTCATTGGATGCACTTAATAAGGAAGATATATATGCTTTAGTAAGGCTAATTATTGTACCTTTGATGAATGAGTGAACCTCAATGATATCCACCTCCTTTTTCTATTTAATGTTCACGTAGAACTTTTAAATGAGGTTATGGCAGTTAGGGCCATATAAATGCAATATTAACTCCCATCTAATTGCTCTGAATGCCTTGATATGCCAAACTCGACCTCTATAATGAGTACTATACTATGATCCATAATGATATTATTATTGTTATGGGCTTTGAACTACCTCGTGCAGTGTATTAAAGTAAATCTTGAAGCATTATATGATGGGCATTTCCTTGAATTGAATGGAGGCAATGATCTTGGTGCCATCAGATTGAAAATGCTAAATAGACTAAACTGGGATCGTCATTAAAGTATTCTCTTAGATTGCTAAAAGCAGTAAATTGACTAGATCTTGGGGTACCCTCGCTCTTTTTGTTAAGGTCTAAAACCTTAGCATTGACTATATTAACATTGCAATACATTTTGGGATTTTAGGAATTGTCATCTTAATTTATGTTATGTTTTATTTCTTTTATCTGTTGGACCTATCTAGCTATTGTTCACTCAGTTTCTTTTTATTATTTTTAGTTTTCTCCAATCAATTGTACGACCTAACCAGTTCATGTTTAATATAAATTTCACTTTCGTACTTTATCAAATGTCATTATTCACCAAACATTATTTAAGGAAGTTTCTTTCTTCTTGCCACCTTTCATTTGTTTTTACTTTTTTTATCTACATATTAAGGGTAATATATATCTTAAGTGTTAGGGGGGAGGGGGCGTATGGTTTATTGGATTCCTCACGCATTTAATAATTGTGGTCCTTTAATTGTAATTAATTCAAATATTTTTATTTTAGAGTTATTATAATAATAATTTAATTTTTAATTAGTATTATTTAATACAGTTAATGTAATTAGTATGATTAATATTGAACAACTTATGATTGACTATGACATTTCATAATTATGGTTGTGTGAATTGCATGTGTCAAGTTGACCTTATTACATAGTATCGAGTTTTTGAAGAGACTGTGAATGAATTTTTATGTAAACTTAAAATAAGTTATTTAAATTATGGTTAATTCTCTTACTAGTTGAGAAATTTAAAATTTTTAATTGATGACATTAAAAGAAGAAAATGAAAAATAAAAGTAATTGAATTAAATTACTGTTTAAGACAAGATGAAGCATAAAATGTATTTGTCAATCTATTATTTAAGGTAAGATAGAGTATAGAATATACCTATCTAGATAGAATTAAGTGTAAAATACACTTGTCGAATTACCTTAAAATCAAGTTTGCATGATTATCTATGTAAAAATGACTTCAAACTTAATACTACATATTAAGGGTTGAGTTGCTATACTATGTGTCTATATATGTTAAGTCATAGTTAAGATAAAGATAGGCAATGTAGATTGTTGTTAATCGTATTAGATTGTATTTTCTTAACTTTTATTGGAATTGTTTTTGAATGATTTATAAGGTTGATTGCTTGAGGATAAACAATTGTTTAACTATAGATGAATTTGATAATGGTTAAATTATATGATTTTATTAATGTATCCTTTGTGAACTACTAGCCACATTTTGTAATATTAATCTTCCAATTAGTCTCTACATGAAGTTTTAAGCCTTTTGGAGCTTGAGTGATGAAAGAAATGCATTTTTAGAGGATAGAAGTAAAACGTGGGATAAAAATTGTGTCGTTCTTGTCTGTATTGGAACGACCATTGTGATGCATAAGAAATGTTAGAGCTAAAATGTGACTCTCGTTGTTCACTTACCTATAAAAGAACCATTTATGTCCCAAAAAAAGACAATGCCTAAATGATCCTACTCAACTTCACAATTTACTCTTCGCCTAGGTGTTGTTTTGCTAGTTGAGAACCTAAAGATTGAAGTATATTGAAGATTAATTAGGATATAAGCTAACCTATTAATTATGATTCTCCGTACTCGAATAACCATAATAGTATAAGGACGAGAGACACATCACTTTAGGGGTTTTTTTTATTTTTTTTTATGTAGTCTTTAGATCGAATCCCCAGTTGGGGGGGGGGGGGGG
>JAOXYD010073745.1:0-12552 GCA_028565735.1 Pinacopodium congolense
ACCTAATTTACCCTCCCCCCTTTGATGCCATATGGGGCTAACAATGTTTTGCATATAAGATGCACAATCAAGAAGAGTTGTATATGAATGGTTTTTAAAGATGCTATTAATATACTAAAATGATTTTGGGAATTAGTGTGAAATGTGTGTATTAGGGCTTATGTGAAAAAGAGGATAACTTATGTGAATTGTGTTAAAGGATAAGTGAAAGGATGAAGTTAAGTTGTGTGATTATGATAAATTGTGTGGATATGTGTTAAAAAGTGTTTGGAGATGTTAGAAGCTGTTGTGGAACGATTTGAGATGAGTTGAATGTGAACTAATATGTTACGAATTGAATTGGATTAAATTGGAAGTGATTTTGTGCATGACAAATAGTATGGAAGGAAACTAGATGACCAGTGCAAGTACTAGTTGACCAATTAAGAAGAAAATTGCATAACAATAGTAAAAAACCCATGGAAAAATAAATTAATTATTTTGGAATGTTGGCTAACAATCATAAATGGTTAGAAGGCCAAATATTTTGCATAAATAGTTGTTTTGGGAATGTGTTTTTCATCCAACAAGTGTAAGAAACATTTGTACAAGTGATTTGAGTATTGTGAGCTTTATTTTATGAGTTGTTGGTGTTGTTTTGGTTGAGTTTTGGTGAAGTATTCGTGAAGTTGTATTAGCTTCATTTTTCATACATTTATAAGTAATTGATAAGCTCCTCAACACCTGGGTCGGTCATTTAAGATATCTTTGAGAAATATATGTTTGGGGTTGTGGGTTTGTAAGAGTGAAAATTATGAAGAGTTATATTTGTACTTATTGAAAAAGTGAATCTTGTAAAGATTATTCTTGAGTCTATTAGAAAGGAAAGTAGATGCAAAGGTAACCCTATATCCTTGTGAAAAAGGGGATCTGTACTTGTGATCTTGAGAATGGTGGAATACTTAACGTAGAGTTAGGAAGTGGACGTAGGAGAAGAAGTTTTCTTCAAACCACTATAAAATCAATTTGTGCATTCTCTCCTAAACTTTTTTACTTTAAAATTTTACTTTAAAAATTTTTTATACAATTTTTTATATTGCTTATACAATTTTTAATTTAACTGTTATAAAATTGTTTAGAGAATTTTGAGAATTTATAAAAATTAAGTCAGAAAATTGTTTAGCTTTTTCACAATAATGTAGAGGAATTTGTGAACTTAGGATTCATCAACTTAGAAGAATTTTTAAAGAAATGGCTTTGAAAATTTTAAGTTACATTAGGAAAGGTTAATTGATATTGGGGTGGTATACCTTTTCGCATACAAACTTTTTGATGATTACAAAAGGGGGAGAAGATGTGTGATAATATCTTAAGGGATGAAAATTTTTTTATGTTCTTTTTCTTGTTATATGTTTTTAATATGACATAATTTTGTTATCATAAAAAAAGAAGAGATTGTTGAACTAAGAGTGGTTCTACCGTTGTTTTGATGATGAAAAAACGTTGCTACTAATGTGGTGACTATGTTCTATGTGTTGAAGATAAGGTGTGAGTTTAAAGCATAACTTAGAGCATGAGGTATGAAGATAAATATTTTGGACCTTAAAGATTAACAGCCTTAGAGGATAAAATGGGGTTTATGAAGATCAAAGGAGAAGGCTCAAGATGATACCAAGATAGAATATAATATGTTGTTATTGTAAGTTTTTAAGTAATCTTATCATAGTGTTAATGAGCTCCCTTGGTGCATTGTGTATTCATGGTTAATGTTTTGCATATAAGAAGCATAATCAAGAAGAGTTGTGTATGAATGATTTTTAAGGATCTTATTGATATACAAAAATAGTTTTGGGAATTAGTGTGATGTGTGTATGTGTTAAGGCTTGTGTGAAAAGGAGGATAACTTATATGAATTGTGTTAAAGGAAGTGTGAAAAGAAGAAGTTAAGTTAAGTGATTGTGATAAATTATGTTGATATGTGTTAAGAAGTATTTAGAGATGTTAGGAACTGTTTTAGAATGATTTGAGATGAGGTAAAGAAGCATGAGTGTGCTAGGGATTGATTGGACTGAATAGTATGTTATTTTATGATTAAGAAACTAATTTAAAAGGAGACTAGTCGACTAGTTGATGCATTGGTCCACTAGTCACTGGTCATTAATTAGTGTAAGTGCCAGTCAACCAATCAAAACAAAAAATGTGTAACAATGGTCGAAAACCAATGGAAAAATGAATTAATTATTTTAGAATGTTGGGTAATGTTTATAAATGGTTAGGAGGCCAAATATTTAGTATGAATGGTTGTTTAGAGAGTCAGTTTCTCATCAAACAAGTGTAAGAAACATTCACATAAGTGATTTAAACATTGTGAGTTTTGTTTTATAAGTTTTTGGTATTATTTTGGTTGAGTTTTGATGAAGTTTTGGTGAAATTATGTATCTCCATTTTATATATTTCTAAGTAGTTTGTGAGCTCTTAAACATTTGAGTTGGTCAATTATGATATCTTTGAGAAGTATATTTGTGTGATTTTGGATTTGTGAGAGTGAAAATTGTGCAGAGTTACATTTATACTCATTATAAGAGTGAGTATTATAAAGGTTATTTTTTATACTACTGAAAAAGAAAGTAGATGTAAAGCTTACTTTATAGCCTTTTGAAAAAAGAGTATTTGTACTTGTGATTTTGAGAATAGTGGAATACCCAATGATGAGTTAAGGAGTGAACATAGTAGAAGAGGTTGTCTTCAAGCCACTATAAAATCGATTTGCTTATTATCTCCCTATTCTTTTACTTTGAAGATTTACTTTATAAATTATTTATATTATTGTTTATATTGCTTATAGAATTGTTTATTTAGGACGATAAGATTTTTTCTCGAACTTGTAAAATTTAGGAAAATTAATTTAGAAAATTACTTAGCTTTTACACAACAATATAAAGGAATTTGTGAATTTATGATTCATTACTTAAAAGCATTTTTTAAAGAATCTAATTCATCTTCTTTTTAAGTGTCATTAGGGCTAATAATTTTATTATAAAAATCCAAAACAACACTAAAATTGGAAATAGTAAAAAAAATTAGAGTTTTTCACATCCTAAAGGGAGTTAAATTATTTTAACGCTTGATTTTTATTTATTGTTACAAAAAAAATTAAATTACTAGTAGAAAGATATTTCATAATGAAAAGCTTTCAACATTGTTTAATATCCTTTTTGTTTCCAAATATTTTTTCAAATATGTTTTTTTATAGAGAAGTACAATTTTTATAACTACCATTCAAAATTAAAAAAAGAGGTTATTTAATATACCTTTTTTTGAAAATCAATTATTTAGTATAGTTGGATGTGAAAGAATCTATAATTCAAAAAAGTGATTTTTTTACTATTTATAAATTATCTACTGAGTTTTCAAGCTATACTCTGATTATAAAATATAAAACAAGGAAAATTTGTCCACTTTGATTATGATCTATTTGTTTATCATTTTCATCATATTCTACTTATATATATGACTAGCATATAGGGTTAAGAAGCTAAACGATCCTAACAACTAATAAAGAAACTAAAATTATAGTAAAAACTAAAGTTAAAAAAGCATATCTAATTAAATTAAAATTTAAAATTCGAACGAGACAAGTAGTTAATCATTTCTTCTTTTTGATCTCATATGCATATCATATTTTTCATTCATATCATTTATATAAATTTATTATTACATAGGCATTTTTGTAAATTTTTTATTTTTAACCAATTAATTTTTGACCAATTAACTACTTGTCTCATTCGAATTTTAAAATGCCTATGTAATAGTAAATTTATATAAATGATATGAATGAAAAATATGATATGCATATGAGATCAAAAAGAAGAAATGACAAGATAAGCTATGTATATCAACAAAGAAAATGAAATAAATATTGGAAAAAACAAGATAGGAATTCTCAATAATGACATTGTAATTCAATTGAAAAGATGTAGCGTAGCTTGGTGGTGCATTTGTTTTGAGAAAAAAATGTCATGGGTTCGAATCATATCATCCTTACATGTTACTAACTTTGCCTCTGAGCAATAATGAGAGATCAACTTAGATCAAATATAACGGGACAAACTTAATCTTAAATTTTTATGCTATATTGTATGATAGTAGAAGCATTCAAAATATAGCAAATAAAATAATATTTTTACTTACAGTCTTCCTTTTTCTGATAGAAAGACACTTTTAGTTCAATTCAGTGGAATATGACTCCAAAATCTAATGTTGTAGGTTTAAATCCTACAGAGCGTGATTCTATTCATATTTCATTGAGTTGAAAATTATACAAAAAAAAAATTAAACAACAATTTCTAGTTGACCTCCTGTGTATTAAAGAAAAGTGGAGGTCAGAAAAAAAGAAGGCATTAATTAATCATTAATCATAAGTCCAACTGATCACCATATCTATATTGCAAATATACAGTTATGAATAATCTAGCCAAACTAATAGGAATTTGACTTAAGACGATTCGATATAAAAAAAACCTCCAAACACATTTTTTTGTTTAAAAATTAAAAAAGGAGGGAATATCTATCCTTAAATATTCATCAATATTGCCCAAAATTTTCAATAATAAAAAATTATAAATTGTTATAATAAGGAACAAAAAAAGAGAATATCTTGAATGTTACAAAAATTCTCTTTTTAAAGAAATTTTATTCATTTCAATTAATTTCAAATAGGTCCTATCTTGCTTAGACTAATACATATAATTGACGTCATGGTTCGAGTCGTCAGAAGAAAATCAAAATAACTAGTTGTAATAGGTATGGAAAGGTTAGATTAAGAATACTTTTTTTTGTATAAATTGAATTATAAAAATTTCCCTAAGTTATATTTTTTTTCAAAGATAAGTGGATAAACAAAATAACCAATAGAAAATTTTTAATTTATCAATCATATCATTTTATTATTCATTATAGATTATAGTAATAAATGTACACAGAAAAAATATAGTAATAAATATAGTATAGATAAAAAAAAGAATGTAATTCATCATCTATGATGTTTACCTGTCCTCCTATGATTCTAAATCAAAAGGTTTATGGGGCAACTCTAGAAAAATAAAATAAAAGTAGAAAATGAATATTAAAACATTAAAATGTTAATAATAAAACTTGTATAACTTTATTAAAAGAAAATTTATTTTAATCACTATATAAATTACTCTAAAATCAAATCGGAAAATCATTTCAATTTGGATCCTTTTTTTTTTTTAAGATTTTGAGTTGGATCAAATCCTTTTTTTTTTAGATTTTCAAAGTGAAAACGACCTCTATTTTTCTTTATCCTATTTACTCCTTTACTTTTTTTATTAGTTTAATTTGAACTTATTAGTTATTAGTCGATTCATTCACATAATATCTCCAATAAGAAAAAAGGGGAATCCCACAATCACATCACTTAAAAATTCAATATTTATTTTATTTTTGTTTTGGTACAACTATATTTTAATATTCTAAAAGTAGTAATTCCTAGTAACCTTTTTTATGATTTACATTTTCTTTCCATATTAAAAAAAAAATTCTTTGCAAATTTGTAGTTAAATATCAAGAAAGACCTTTTAGATCTAAAATAAGAATGTGTACATAACGAAGATTGATTATTGCAATTCTTATTATGTTTTTTCTCCTCCTTTCATAGGATAATCTCTACTACTAGTACTTGAACTTGTAAATCTATACAGGTAGTTAAAATGAAAAAAAAAAGGAATTCCCCCAAAAAAAATTCTTCTTTTACAACCATAAAAGGAATATTTTTCAATTTCATATCGAATTCAATTGTGGGATATGATAATAGTTTTTTCATAAATTATTAAATTAGAATAGACAACAACCTGTTGAAATCACGTTTTACTTGGTTGATTGTACATGATTTTAGAGCGATAAGAAAACTAAAGAAAATCTCTAGGACTTCATTTTGATGCTAATTAAAGTTGAATTACCGCATCAAACGAAGGATAGCTATATTGCTTCAGTATACATTAAAGAAATCCTTATTAAAATATTGACAATCTCATAAAGATTTCCCTTTAATGAAGTTTCATTTACTGGTCTTATCTCAACCTATTCCTTTTTAAGAACTAAAAAGATTTGTATCATGATAAAAAAAAAGCAAAAGAACTTGGACATGAATGAATCTTACCGTACTATTTCTACATTCGCTGACCAAATCCACTCATATTAGGATTACTCATTAATGGTTAATCAAGTTGATGGATTCACCTTCTAAAACCAAAAAGTTCTGGTCTTAAAGGTATATTATAAATCACTTGACTGTCATCTAACACAACTATTATGGTTAGTTCTTATCCCCCTTTTTCTTTTCATATGATTTTGCTCACTTTGCATACTACTGTAGCATTATAAACTATACTATTACTCTTACTCTCATTAGGATAAATTTGACCTATCCCCTATTTTTGCTGACATATATGTGATATTTTAAGAAGTGAGCATCTTTCGTATTTGTGGAATTTGGATAAAGAATAAGAAAGATTCCTTATCTTTTCTTTCATATATGGTGAAATACATTTTTTAGGGGGGGGGGGGCGCTAATTCAAACTACTAGGGTAAAGTAAGAATAGACCTTACATTCAAAGCCTTCGTTTTACCATTAATACAAACTTGTTTCAATTTCATATCATAAGGAATTCGAATAACTGTTTCAAATACAATATCAATAAATATCACTTGTGAACCTCAATATTTCCTGGCTTATTAGCCAAATGAAAATTGGCACACATAACATGACCAGTTGCTTCGTATGGATTTTTATAACCTTATTATGCAAAAAGAGGATATGCATGTAAACAGATGCTCGAGTTATATATATATATATATATATCATGAGAGATGTGGAAATAGAGCGAGTAATCTCTTTCTTTATCCAATATAAGGTCTTTACAGTTTGCATGGTCTAATAGTTGTTCTTGAAAATAAAATTAGATAGGCCACTAGAATAGTTCCCTATCTATAATGCTGCTATTTATTGAAATTTTTTTTATTAAAACTAAAATAGGAGAAGAATTTAAATTGCTTGAATGTGTAGAAAAAAGGGAAGTGTATAAAAAATTAAGGCTACATTTGTTAAAGCTTTGGATTTTCGTTTTGGTTTCTTATTTCTTTAAACAAAAAATGAAAAAAAGCATAAAATTTTAAAAAAAACAACACACCAATATAGAACAGAAACTAAAAAAACACAAAAACAGAAAAAAAAACAGCACAGAAACCAAAAAATGCACAAAACTAATACAAATACGTAAAAACCACAACCAAAAACCAAACCAATAACAATACCAAACATTCCCTAAAATTTTGAAGATTTTAATTTTGTACAAAGTAATAAGCATTTTAATGGGATTGTTAAATAATTTTTTAGTCAATCATTGAATGTTATTTTAGTTACAAGTGATGGAGATATGCAGTTTAAATAATAGAAGATCTAATATTTAATAAGTGTATTGAGAATGATTGGAAAAGTGGAAACAAATCCAAATATAATTAGATCATTATGAGAAAATCCAAAATATTTATAAACATAGATTTTACATTTATTTAGAGCATGAATTTGAAGAAACTCAAAGAAAAGTGGGGTGAATGGAATCCTGTACTTAAACAAAAAAATTTAGGTTTTATTTCTAGTTTTTATTTAATTTACATTTATTTATCTTGTTATTTAGATTTAGTTTTAGATGTGTTAATTAACTTTTACCCTATTGACAATGCTAAGGAGCCTATCATATAAGGCCTCAAAATATACCATAGTTGAAATGATTTATGTTTATGAAAGTATATATGAGAAAGGAGTTCAAATTGTACTATGATTTAACTGTGAATGGAATATGACTTTAATTTTGGTATTGATAAAATATAGTTAGTAAATTGGAATTAATTGATATCATTAGGAATTGAGGTATTTAAATGTATATTTAAACTGGAAAAATTATCAAGTGACAAGTTAAGTTAATACATGGAAATTAAAATGACTAAGCCTATGAATTGTGCCTTAATATGAATATAGAAAAAGTTAGAACTGGGTTTTGAAGTTTTCTAGACAATTTTTTCCCTCTGTATGTAGTTTCTGTAGCATTAAAATAATCAAACTATTTAGAGTTCTAAATCATGAGATATGAACAAACTACCACAAGTTGCTCCAAAACAGGGGCAACATAAGGTCACCTTTTTTTACCTTAATTTCGAAGGTTATAGAGGCAGAATTAAATTAAAGTCTTTTCTAGAGATATTTACCTCAATGTCTTACGTTTTATATGCAACTAGAATCACATAATTTGGGGGTCTTTAGGCTTAGTTATGACTCAAATAATGTAAATGACTTAAACAAACCCTAGATAGAATTCCACTACACAACACTCTCTTGTCATATTCAACCAATTCTATCTAAAATAACACCAAAGAAACATCCTAGAAACAATTCTTAAAGTGTTATAAATGGAAGCTTAAATGGTGGGCACGTAGGCTGCATACCCTGGTTCTAAGTGGCATATTAAGTTAGTGACACCTTGGTGTTTAAGCTAGTGATGAAGCAAACTTCTGCTGGAGTATTCCAACTCTCTTCATTCTTATTTTCTCTCCACCAAAAACCTCCCACATTCTCTCAATTTTTGTTGGAGTTTGGATCATTAACATTAGGAAGCTTTGTATGTGCTGGTTGTTTGGAAGTTTGGTTTAGCTGGATTCTTGGAGTTAGATTTGAATTTTAGTAAGGTAAGGGAATAATAAACTTGGTATCATGTTATAACATGTATTTTTTTTTTAATGTTTGATACATATATCTACAACTTTCATGAAGGAATCAAATTTGATTTATGTCATTAAGGGTTTTGAAAATTGGTTTGTAGTTGAGTTCTAGTTGTTGTCCACATTTGAGATCAGTTTGTAGTATTTTGGGTATAACTCTCGGAATAATAAACCAAATTACATCAACTTTCTTTCATTAGAAACTTAATACATAGAGGAAAATTTTTTTAGAATAACATATTGTTAACCTCAGTTTCTATGTCAAACTAGCCATATCAAACTGACTCAAAAACCTATCCTGAAAAATAAACATCACCTATTTGAAGATATATCGAAATTCATCTTCCTATTTCAATCTACTTTCCATATCTTTAGAGTAGGAATTTGAAGAAATTCAAAAAATAAAAGTTGTAGATATAGGTCTTCTCTTGACCTCAGTGAAAATGGCTCAAGAAAAGAGTGACTAAAGCTCGAGTTATACTTGATTCCCTAATACTGCCTATGATAGACTCTTGTGCAGGACGAAATTCTAATTTTAGTTTTTTGATTTATTTTACATATCTTTAGGGCATTAATTTGAAGAAACTCAAAGAATAACATTTGTAGATATAGGTCTTAGCTTGACCTCCATGAAAAATTCTTAATAAAAGAGTGCCTACAACTCGAGTTATACGTATTTTCCTAGTACTGCCTGTGATGGAGGGTGAAATTCTAGTTTCACTCTTTCGAGCTATTTTACATAGCCTTAAAGAATGAATTTGCAGAGACTCAAAGAATAAACATTGTAGATGTAGGTTTTAGCTTGATTTCAATGAAAATAGCATGATAAACTAATGACTAGAACTTGAATTATGCTTATTTTCTTAGTAATGCCTGTGCAGGAACCTTATATTATTTGGTATGTTCATGAATGAATGAATTCCAAAGATTGATGTATGATGACTTAGATATGTGTTTTTGTAAATTGAGAATATCTACGATGATATTGTGTTCATTATAGACTATCAAGTGTCCGAAGAATTTGAAAATTGAGATCGCGTTGGAAGTGTTTTGTAGTTGTGTGAATCAAAGAATGTGTCATATTAAATAAAAATAGAATAAAGTTGTATGTGTTGTAATATGTCTCTCACATGAGAATTCTGAAATAAATCTATTTTATTTTAGTACTATTAAGTTATAGTTGTGGGTACATAGGCATGCCTAGAAGGGTCTTCAACTACTCCTGTGACACTTTGGTGTCTCATGTTAACGACACTTCGGTGTCTCCTGTTTTGAGACATATGTCTCTCCTATTCTGTGATACCCATCACGGTATCTCCTAAATTAGTCTCGTTACCCACTTTTGTATAAAGGATTAACAGACTAATATGTTTTGTATTCTGTTCTATACTCAATTTTGATATAAATAAACTTTGTTTTGAAACACTTAAGCTCTATACTAGAATAAACAAATGCTTCCAGACTGTATCATATTCAGTTTTGATAATGGTGAGTTTTACTCTGAAACAAATGTCTAATCCATTCTAATATGTTATATTTTGTTTTAAATTTCATGATCTTTTAGTTTGGTTTGAAAATAGACAAGTACTGCCTATGATATTTGGATTGTTTTTTAATATGTGACTGTTTGGATGGTTGTTTGTAACAGTTATCAGTTTATAATCTATTTAGTTTATTCCCCACAAAACTTTATGCTTAACACGGTGGTTTTACCTCCTATAGGTTCAGATAGGAGGATTTAAAGTCTGGGACAATAACAAACACAATGGCCAACGAAGAATGTGTTTTGGTTGGAATGTATATTTGAGTTGTATGTCATAATATGAGACATGATGTATTTTTTTTTACCAATTTGTAAATATTGTAATACACAGATATGTACTATTTTGTTTAAAAGTTTGCAATGTAATAACTTACATTTAGATAAATTCAATGTGCTGGTCAAATTCTGTCCAGTGGTTGTTTGAATTCTAGCAATGTTGTGTTTTATTTTGATATATTTGAGTCCTATCGTAGGTAATACCTGCCTATCTTTTCAAGGGATATATGGGTGTTATACGAAGGACATGAAAAACCCTTAGGAAATTAATTAGGTTACTACAAACACTCAAAGCATCAAAAGAATATTATGCTCACTTTATTTTATTTGCATGGAAGGTACAGTCTTGCATCATAAATTCAAGAACAAAGGGATTGATAGCTCCTAAATCATATATATTTTAGGCATGTTTTCATAATGATTATCTTAGGTTTGGGGGTTAGTTCCATGTGATTTGGGTGCATATTTGGTTTATTCTTGAATAAGATGTTGCTTAAGTTGCTTTGGATAATTGTTTATGTTTTATAGGACTTTGGTGGGAAATTGGATGCATTTTTAGACTTAGAAGAGATATGGAATGAATTTAGAAAGCAAGAGTATTAAGTTAATGGGTTGCTCAACAAATTCATGGCTAACGGACAAATGATGAAGGGTGTGTTAAAAGATGAGCAAGGGGAGCTGAAATAAGCACCAGCCCAAGTGTAGGGAGTTTTGTTGAGAAATTAGATGCTCTTCTCAGGTTGTAATTGTTATGAAATCAATTTATGGTGTAAGAACATCATATTATTGAATTCCACGCATAATTTCAAGGCTAAAGGACGAGGAACAAAGAAGTTATAGTGAAAAGACTGAGAGGAGGTGAAAGCTAGAAAGACTGGAAAGAAATTGGGCAACCTATAGCCAAACCCATGGTTGTGGGCCTGCTTGTGGTTTTTAGACAAAGAGATCTATGGTTAGACCCATAATTGTGGCTCTAGCCATGGCTAGACCAACGTGCGTTGTATGTTTAAGTGTTTTTAGGGTCCTTTTTTCTCATTATTTTTGTTTTCTCGAATGTTTAGAATTGCAACCAAAACCCTAAAAGAGATTTTAAAGTCATTTTAACAAGATTTAAAACAAAATTGGAGAGATTGAGATCAAAACATCAAGAAAGTGAAAATCAAATAAGAATCATAAAGCCAAGAGATTCAAGAATCTTCACCATAAGCTTTGTCATCCCTACTATTTTATTAATTATTGTTGTTGTTTTCTTTATATTTCGAACTTAATTTTCTTGTAGGTTATGAATTTTAAGATGTAGTATTTCATTGTTTTCTTTAATTGAATATTGAATTTTCAAATTTTTGTTGGATTTATTTATGAAATTAATGACATTGGTTTTGAATGTTATGTGAATGTAAACTTCAATTTTGATGGTACGATTACATATGTTTAGAATGAGAAATCAAATGTATAAATTATATTAATTCATAAACAACGCAGCTTACATGGAGACCTAGAAATAAGCCTACATAAAATATTCAAATTAGGCATGAACTTAGTTGAAATAATAAGTTCTATAGAACGGATTAATGCATTCAATTAATATCTTGAAATAAAGAGAGCTTTCGCTTAATTTATCAATTTGAATATAATTACATAGCTCGAGATAAATTGTAATTTAACTTACAGAACTTACGGTAGAAAGAAATCTAGAAAACATGTTTAATTAAGATTGAATGATAAATACACATGCATCCTAAAGGGATTAAGTACTTAAATCCTAACTTTCTTATTGTTTGTTAATTCATATGAGTTTGTCTGCGAATTTGTCTTCAGTTATTTAGTTTATTTTCATTAATCAATCATCTTTTAAGTAGGTTAGATAGTAAAGATATAAATTCTTTAGTAATCACAGCCCTCATGGATTGATAACTTGAACTCATAATAGCTATATTACTTAGTGATAGAAGCACTTA
>JAOXYD010073756.1:0-12552 GCA_028565735.1 Pinacopodium congolense
AAACGAAAGGCTGAGACAGAGAAACTAAAGAATAAAGCCAAGAAGAACTATAAACTGCAAATTAATTCTTCAATCTCTGCGCTGTCTCCCCGTCCTCTCGCTGTCTCCAAGTTGCCGCTGCTTTCTCCCAAAAAAAACCTAGCTGTCCCCCTGTTGTCCCCCCGTTAATTCCCTTTTCTTCCCTTTTTTTGTTTTGTTTTCTGGGTCTTCAGTGGTTGCAGGTCCATCCAGCTACATCCGGGCCACTTGAGCGATCCAGCAGTGCAGTGGGTCAGCAACTGGGTTGGTCCAGCTGAGGCGATCCAGCAGAGGCCTTCACGCGGGCTCCAAGCGGCGGCAGCAAGCTCCAGCGTTCGGGTCCATAGGCGTGGGCTGTCTCCTGCGCACAGCCCATGCGCGAGCCCAGGCATCAGCAGCACGCGGGCTCATGCAGCTCCAGTCTCCAGGCGGGTCCAACAGAGGCAGCAGTCTCCAAGCGGGTCCAGCAGAGGCAGCAGTCCTTAAGCCTGCTGTAATTATTATTATTATTATTTAATTAAATTAATTTTTCCTTTTGCTTAAATTGATTTAAATTCTTTATGCTTTACTCCAAAATTTGTGTCAAAGAAATAAATCTATCATTAAATAAAATATAACACAAATTGAATATTTCAACAATAAAATAAGATTGAAATGACATTAAAAAGAATATAAAAGTTTAATAAAATTCAATCTTATCAGGGTTTCAATGGAGGTGGTCTCATGAATAATCCCATTTTTAGCAAAGAAATCAGTCATAGTAAATTTAATTCCTCTATCACTTCGAACACTTTTAATTTTGCTGCAAATTGCCTATCTATATAAGCAAAGAAAATTTTTAATAACTCTCTGGTTTCTTATTTGTGTTGTATTAGGTGCACCCGAATCATTTAGCTATGATCATCAATAATAGTGAGAAAAAAATGATGTCTATTTATTGAAGGGGGATGGAAAGGTCTCCAAATGTCAACATGAATGATATCAAATCAATAGGAGGCAACAAAAGTGCTTAATTTGAAAGGTAACCTTTTTTTTTAAATATGATATACTTCACATTTATCAACATGTTAAAAAGAAATAGATGAACCTAAGGTAGACATCATCTTTAATCTATTGTTCTAATGTGTGTGACAAGTGTTCGTTAATCATTTGAAAGGCTCACTGAGAGATTGGAAACCTTTGTATACTCAGAGAAAAACTGAAGATTGCAGATGATGTGATCAGGAGCTCCAGAATCCAAGATCTAAACAAAGGATAAGGAGTAAGGCTTGTCAGGTGAGGAAATACCTACTATTTCCTTGGAGAGAGGATTAAATTTTAGGATACTCGTTGAATTGACTGTATTGCCTGTGCCTTTGTTTAACATCTCCTTTAGTTGGTAGTATTCTATTTGAGTCAGGTTATAAGTAAGATTGGGAGATGATCCTTCTCCTTGGTCTTCAAGATGAGTCTGGATGAGTTTAGGAGCAGATTCCAAGTGAACCTCAACTTGGTTAGCTTATTGAAATTTAGGTCGACCGTTCTCTCTTGATTGGTAAAACTGTGTTTTATTTGTGTTTAGCTAAAAATTAGGAGAAAATTTGTGTTTCCTGTAACATTTATCCTCAATATGCCCTTGATAGCCAAAGTAGGTACATAGGTGGTTTTTTTAGTTGATTGGTAGTGTTTTTTATGTTCTGATTTAGTAAAGAAGGCTTATAATTCGGGATTAGTTGAATGTGAGGCAGGGGTTAGATAGGAAGAATTCAATTATCTTTCATGTTAAGTAACCATAGAAAATACCTTTTTGATATCAAGCAGAGAATCCATTAGCATAATTTGTAACCTGACAATAGAGTAGGAATCACTAAGGCCTTTTAGAAAATGAATAACATAATCACCCTCATAATAGTGCTTGATGGTTGTCATCACTTCACAGCAACATTGTGGCTGGCACCTACACTTGAGCAATGGCCTCAAGTTGAAAAACTCATCCTATAGCATTTTTAGGTGAGTGTAGTAATCAGAAATTGCTAAGTACCCCTGCTTAAAACAGTAAATTTCTTCTTGTAAGTCTGAGATCCAAAATGAGTCAACCTGAGAGAACTTGTCATGTAAATCTTTCCACACTTCAGTTGCAGAATCAAGCTAGATTACACTATGGGAAATTGATTCATTCACATATCGCATTAACTATGATAAAACTATGGTATTGCATCGTTCCCAATAAATATAAAGTGGGTCATCTTTGTGTGACATTTCAATATTACTGTCAATAAATTTGAGCTTATTCTTGGATAAAAAAGCCATTCTAATTGATCTAGACCATGAATGGTAAATAGGTTCGATCAATAGAGAAGACACTAGAATTAAAGATGGGTTTTCATTGGGATGGAGATAATAAAGAGATGCAGGGTGATCTTCTGGTCTAATTGTTTGTTGCATTTGGGTTGCAGGGTAGTAACCTACTAGATGATGATTTCTAGTGACACTAGCATTAGAGGGACCTCCTTGGCCTGATATTGGGGACTATAATAATAATAAAAATAAAAGGAGAGAGGATTCTGAAGGAGTCAAGAAGAAAGGAAGAAACTAAAAAAAGGCTAAGAAAACCGAGGTCAGATACATACGCAGGAATGCTCTGATACCATGTTAAAAAAATAAAGCAAGAAAAAGTATATTGATGGCCTTTTTGCAATAAAATTTATTCAGAGAGGAGAGCCTTTAAATAAGCTAGTTACAAACGGACTACTAAAGGAAAAAGAAGATTCCAGAACAGTAAAATAAGGAAGAAATATGGGCTAGCTATTAAAGAATAGGGAGAAGGAAGAATGGGTCTTTGATCTAAGATGGATCGAGTTTCCAAACTTTCTACAGTAGTCTAACTCGTCCAACAGATTTAGCAACAAGTCCAATGATCTTCAGTAGTCCAATCCTATCCAGTTGCAATGACTTGGCACCCTATAGTATAAAAATTCTCATCTTAAGTTGTCCAAAAAAAGCCCTAGTTGTCTTTCTCCCTAAATCCTCTGCCTACTATAATCTTAACCTTTTGTGAACCTAATTTGTTGCAGCCTTCGATGGCCGGTGGCTGACATTTGACCAAAGGTTGTCACTTTCAATTCTTTCTATCAAAGCTGTAGTCTTTAATAGAGCTCTATGCCTCAAATGTTTCTTACAGTCCCTCCTTAAGCTTTTAAGAGCTTTAATCACATTTTAGTCTTCTTTGTATCTTGGAGGAGTGGGACATATGTCCTCTCATAAGAAGAGCTCTTAGCTCCTTTAAATTTTTACTCCTGCCAAAAATTTTCAAGCTTTTTATAAAAGCTTTGGTCCCACGCCCTTTTTACTTCTCTTATTAACGCCACCTACTAAGAGGTCATTTGGTATTGTTGTTGGTTGTGGTTTTTAATTGAGATTTTTGTGTTTTTGTATTGGTTTTGTGTGTTGTTTTTGGCTTCTGTATTGTTTTTTTTTGTTTCTATATTTTAAAAAATACAATAAACCAAAACTTAAAAATAAATCTATACCAAACAACCCCCATTTAAGCTTTTGTTTCAGTCTTTTAAAAACTTCCATCTTTTGCAAGGCTTCTCTTTAACCTTTAAACCATCTGCTAGGAAAGCTTTAAACGCATCCTTCTTAAAGCCATTTGATGCGTCTCTTTGTCAATGTTTTGCTTTTAGAAAGGTTCACCTTAAAATGGTTTTGCTCCTTCATTCGTACTTTCTTTGTTCCAAAGTTTAGATAACTTTTAGCTTTTAGCTCCAAAATTCACCAAGTATCTGAAATTAACTAGAACAACTCCAAATTGGTGTAATTCATAAAACATAGCAAATTATACATTAAAAATCATTGAAAATCACCCATCAACACTTACCATATTGACAGCCAAAACATATGATGTCACCTCGAATTTCGAGTTGGGAAGACCTTTGAGCATGGATTTATTCATCATTATCCTCAACTTATGGTAGCTAACATGCCATAAGTCCATAGTCTCATTCTTTTGAGTCTTGTTTGCGTATGCTGATTTTGTTGATAATATGTAGATAGAATCTAATAGTCTTCCCTCTAAACTTGACAAGTTTAGAATCAATACTTTTCAACACACCTTAACTTTATCTAGACCAAACACCACATAATTTCCTTTTGATGTCAACTGAGATACTAAAAGTAGATTTTTGGTTACTCCTGCCATGTGATACACATCTTGTAATTGTACCAAATTAGAGCTAGATCATAGTGTTATTAAGGCTTCTCCAATATGAGCTATTGGCAATCCTGAATTATTGGCTGTCACAATCTCTCGATGACCTATATATTATAATAAGTTGTCAAGCTTTTTCTTGTTACCTGTCATATGATTAGAACAACTTGAGTCAACAATCTAATCCTCTTTGTAATCAATTTTCTTAGATTGTTGTAATATTAGTGCCTTCTCGTTAGCATCTTCTTCCATGGAGCTAGAACTTTTATCTTCTTCAAATCTAGAAGACCAATCCTTTTTACCATCGACAATAATGTTTTCTTGTATATCTTCTGCAAACAAAGCTTTCGCATCCCATTCTTTTTCGCTAGTCTCTTCGACTTTATTACTCCTTGACATGGTAGCATGGCCTTCAGATAACTGCTTGTTAAAGCAACAATCTTGAGAAAAGTCACCCTTCTTTCCGCACTTAAAGCATCAATCATTTTTCTTATTGTAGCTTCTTGGCTGATTTTGTGAAATACCCCATATTTTAAAACTCCTTTGATCTTTTTTATAAGATCTATTTTCACTGTTTGTCTTATTCTTGAAGTCTTTCCAATACTTGAGTCGACTCTTTCCTCTACTACTAATCATCACTCTTTAGTGAGACTCCTACCATTTGCTTAGCCAAAGTTTCTTGATTGGCTAACAAATTTCCGAACTCTTTCAAAGAAGGTTGAGTTGCCCATCCTTAAATAGGTGTAATGAACCCATAATACCCAAGTCTCAACCTCCTAAATAATTATTTTCCTTTTACAAGAGTCATTAATTGCAGACTCGAAGTCCAATTCAGCAATCTCATTATAAAGATACTTCACTTTGGAGAAGTACTGACTGATTGACATACAATTTTGTGTAGCTGTCATCAACTCATTCTCCAAATATTGTAACTGCATTTCATTCTTCTTAGAATAACGTGATGCAAGAATATCCCATGCTTCCTTTGGCGTTCTTGCATCTTTTATATATTTAAGAATGTCTTCTTCAACAAAAATTTTAATAGCATAAAGAGTCTTGCTAGCTTTCGCCTTCCATCTTTGCAATACAGTTGTAGATACTTCAATTCCATTATCTTTAAATGATGTAGTATTGCTTCCACCAACAATTTCCAATAACTGTTGGCCTTCCAAGTACGACTGTATTATCGTCTTCCAAGAGTTGTAATTGTGATCATTAAGCTTGTTAATCGAGCCCATGATTTGACATTCTACCATTATAACTTGGTTTTAATCCTTGACTAACGATCTTCACAATCCCAGACTACTCACAATTTGAACGTGAATCACAATTCCAGATCATCTCGCTCTAAGTTAACGCGAATATCTGTCCTAGACTATCCAAGTTCTGATATCAAATTATTGAATTGGACCCTTAATAAATATGATGGAAAAGATAATTTATATTAACCTTTAAAAAGTTATTTAAGTGATTTACAACTAAAAGAATGATGAAGAAATTAAAACTCACACTTTTTTACTCTCTCACACACAATATGCACTCTCACCAACACTACACACACCACTTAGTATTCCACATCCCACTTACTATTTTTCTGTCCACATTTACTCTTCCTTTTACTTTTACGTTTTCTGCACATACTTTTCTCTGCACACTTTACTGCACTAAATACACGTACACACACATCTATTGCCTATTTATAAGTTTTAATGTCGATTGGTCTTTGAATATTAGCCACACACTAAGTCCGTGGCTATAGAGAACTCTATACTTTCACTGTTTCTTTTCAGCTACTATAATACTCTTTATTCTACTAGAATGAGAGGCGGTGCTGCACATGTTACCTCTGGAACACTCTATCATGTTCTAGAGAGGTGACTCTGCTACTTCAATGGTTTCTACGAACTTTCATCACTCGAACACGTTTTCTCCTTTCAGAAATTGTTGTGAAAGTCCCTGGAATTGTTGGAACAGAAGATAATAATATTAATATAGTCAGAAAGAGTTTGTAGGTGTTAACTATATAAGGTAACCATAATTTCCAGACACAAGAACGAGACATATATTTTCCTAAGGATGTTGTACTGAAGTTGAACATAATTTCTCTATTTCCTGTTAATAAAGTATAAGGTTGCGTTCACTTTAGAAATCGTTGTTCGTCAAAGTTGTAAAGCATATGGATTTGAAAAATATGCTTTAGAAAACACGGAACTAGACAGAAGTTTAGGTGTCTAATAGAGATAGGGGTTAAACGTTTTGCAAAAATAAACGTAGTAAGTGTCCAAATTAAACACCTAAAGAATTATTAAACATATAATGAATTATTATGGTAGGGTTAACTACTAGAAACTGTGTAAGGTTCCACAGTGAAAGGTTGTATAGCACACGCATCAAGTTTGAAGAGTTAAGTTTTCTAATATTACATGTTTAAAATGCTTGGAATATTATTCCATTGATAGTAAGTAACGTTTGATCGGTTGTTTTTAATTTCAGTGATAAAAATGACGGGAATAAAGACATGCTAAATTTACAAATATCAGTTAAATAAAATCCATCAGTTAATTTTAAATAGATGATTTACTAAGTATAAAATATTATATACATATGATGATTTGCTCAAGTCGCATTCGAAAGGTAATGTTTCAAATTTTATTGATATAAATAATATCATTAGGTTTCATTGTCAAAATTAAAAGAAGTATTATAATAAGAGGAAATGAGGGCTTAAACATAACTGGAACAAAACTATCCTTTTTTTATAAAGAAATTTCAGTCACAAATGCGAAATCAAAGAATCGAATAAAAGAATTTATTTAAAACCATCATTCATAGTTAACAAATTTCTTGATTACAAATTAATAAATACGAAATATGTGTTCTAGTGAAAATTGCATATGTAATTCAACCTTAAGTCACACATTCAACTTAAACATATCATATTATGAAATTGTAGGATTTGGCCTTGAAGGTGACATTTTGGAACTAAAAACTTGCGAATGGCTTCTACGAACTTCCATAATATCAATATATTTATATTTCTACGTAGGAACTTTCATGTCAAAGACTCAGTAGAAGACTCAAGCAAGTCATTAGATTTTTTACGTGGAAGTATGTTGTCTAATTTTCATTAATTTCTATAGCCAAATAATGCATTAAAATAGCCCTCTCTCTCTCTCTCTCTCTCTCTCTCTATATATATATATATATATGTATATAAGAAGAATTACTTTATTTAATGATATGCGTCACCTCTTGCGCATGCACCAATTACTAGAAAAGTTGGAGAACTTTCATCTCTAAACTTAAAAAGGCATTAGTCTTTCAAGAGATTCGTGAAAAACAGAAATGTCCTTTATTCAAGGGATTTGAGTCTTTATAAAAATTTAAATAATTTTATAATAATTTTAAATTATAAATTAATTTATAATATTAATATTTATTCCAATACAATCTTTATGTAAATAAAATTAATAATAAATTTCTTTAAACTTTGTTTGCAATATAAACATCATCAAATATTAACTCTAGTGTTGTCAAAATTTTAAAAGGAAAAATCAGAGAAGCTAAGCTTCCTAGCCTCTTAGGTAACAAAAATACCCCTTCTATATACGAGAGCAAATCCCGGGCCCCCCTAGTCAGATCCATTTAAAAATTTCTAATTTCAAACTCTAAACTTGAACAAATTCCAAGTGAACTTATACAGTTTGACCTATTACCATTCTTAATTACTATCAAAGGGTTTAGGTACCAGCAGCTTACCATTTACTAGGGTTGGAATGTTGGTAAATGAAAAAATATAGAAGGTGTTTGTAATTATTTCTAATTACGATAAACAAAAATATAATATATATATACAAAGAGTATATAAATTATGTCAAAAAGAAATGTCAATTGAAGAGCGATTGATCAACAAATAATGTAGAAAACTCAACTGCCAAAGTCTTTCTCACGCATCCAACACAAAGAAAGACGAGCATTACTTAGTTACGTATCTGTGACTTATTTGATAAAAGAAGACCCAAATAAAAGAAGTAATAGCATACAAGGCCAACTTATGGCTTCCTAGAGCTTGGTGCTGATGGTGATCTAAAAGCCGGAGTTGGAGGGCTCCTATATCGCTGAAAATAAACTAGTTTTGATTTGGTATACCGAAGTTCTCGCAGAAGCAAACGACTATCAATCTTTTTGGGAGCAACCATTGCTCTTGCCTCCATCGACCCACGGCATTATCAGGAACACAGTCACATATATTTGGTTTCGAAGCATTTTCTATTGGGAAGAAAAGTAGAGTTATAGAAGTAAGGTAGGTGTTGGTGTTTCATGATCCTTGTAAGAAAGGTACTCCATTTATAAGAGGAAGAAGGGGGACAGCTAATGGCTTCTATGAATTTTCATCACCCGAACAAGTTTAAAGAGGTTGATTTTCATGGTTCTTGTAAGTACTTTCTGTGTTTCATGGTTTTTTTTTTTTTTTTGGAAAAATTAAAGAATGTGTTTCATGGTTTTTGTTTCAAAAAACTGAAAGTAATGAATTAATAAAATAAAAAACAGTTTGACTGTATGGTATTTTATTGGTGACTTTTCATGGTCATTTTCATATAAAATAAAAAGAAATAATAATAAATAATCAAAATAACTTTTATCTTATATAAAAATAGTTGTAGAAAACTACTAATAGAATACCATATAGTTTTTATGATAAAAATAATAGAGATAGGTCTCATCAAGTGACATAACCCTACAAACACAAAACAACATACTAGCCCGCGTATTAAACCAACCCTAATTGGGAAAAAAAACTACTTTCGAAGACCCAAACACAACTGACACTCTAGAGAAAATTGCTCCAAAAATAGGCTAAACCTATTTACACTGAGCTAACGGAGGAAAAGTTCGAGACACCAATCATCTAGTATGATGTGTCATGAGATCAAAAAAAAAAGCCCAAAAATAGTAGAGGGTAGGACCGCAAAGACCCAGAATTAACTTCAACTCTTGTTCTTTGATGTTCATTAATCAACATATGTTTCTCCTTCCTGCTAGAGGAGAATGGCTTTCCCGATCATGAGGAGAGTAAGATTTGAATATCAGAACAACCTAGGGCTTGGACTAAAAGAAACCAATTACTCAAGTCGGTGATTTCCTTTTAATCCCAACCATAGATCCCAAAATGTCATTTTTGTGTTTCAAATTTCGATCTTTATCTACTTTTTCAATCATATGCTCGAGGATTTTCCAGTAAGGTGTACACTGATGTTACAACTCACCACCACTACTTGCCTTCTTTAGTCCATAAGACAAATAATTACTACTTTTTGTTTAATCTTTACTCAATTTAACCATCATATTCACTACTTCGAATGGGACTGAACCCCCCCTCAAAAGGGAGTGTCCCCATTACCATAGGTGAAGCAAAATATGAACGTCTTGATGTTGAATTAGCTAGACAAGATGGTTTTAAAAAAAAAAGAGCATGCTTATACCTGTATGACCCTTAGGCATAACATACAGCTTGATATCTAGTTACCCTACTTCCCATCATAGATTAGGGCTCCATATAGAGTATACAAAACACATAACTTACCAAAGGTTCCATCTATTCTTCATGATGTCAGAAACTGTAAACTACATTATACTTGATTGTAAGATTTCTCTCATCTAATGAATTACTCTAGTATAGAAATCATGAGGAGATAGGTTCACCCGCTTGAAGATCCTATTATTCCTTTATGTCCAGATATAGTAGGCACTAGAACCAAAAACAACTTTGAAAATTTTGTAATCACCGTGAGGCATGGTTGGGAGGGGGGTGTTGGAAGGTGGTGGACTTCTAATGAAGATGACAAAGATAATTTAGAGAAGACATTCAACTAAAATTTGGACATGATTTTGAAGTTTTCAATAAGAGATTTAGCAATAACTTAAGAATGAGAAAAATACTCTTATTGGAAGAGGAATTCTCACTTGTAACTAACACTCAATTCAATTTCCCTTAACTTGTTGTTACAAAATAAGGGAAGGACCCCTATTTATACTACTAAAAGATCCTTCTACACAATCGATATCAACCACTAGTTTTGAAAATTTTTTTAAACTTGAAATATTTCTACAAAGTATTTAGATATTTCTTCAAAATGTCTAGATATTACAAGTTGTAGATATTTAAAGAAACTTCTAGATAAAGATATTTCTGGATATCTTCTAGAACTTGGACCTTTTATCTTCTGGGCCTTATAAGGGGCTCATTTCAGTTATATCAAATCCAAATCAAGTTTATGTTCCAACACCCCCTTTAAACTTGGGTTGGTAACTCCAAGATAGCTTTTAAATTTGATGAAATCATCCTTCTTTAGAGGTTTTGTGAAGATATCAGCTACTTGATCTTGAGTCTTCATATGTGCGATCTCCACTTCCTTCTTTGTTATGCATTCTCGTATGAAATAGTATCTTGTATCTATATGCTTGCTCCTATCATGGAACACTGGGTTTTTAGCCAAAGTTATAGAAGACTTGTCGTCAATAAAATCTTTTGTAGGTTCTTCTCGTGGCATATGAAGCTCCTTTTTCAAAATCTTTAACCAAATGGTATGAAAAACACAAGAATTAGCAGCCATATACTCAACTTCACAAGTAGACAGGGTAACTTTAGGTTGCTTCTTGGAACTCTAAGTGAAGGTAGTATCTCCCACATAAAACACATAACCCGTAGTGCTTTTTCTATCATCAATATCTCCAGCCCAATTACTATCATAATAACCAACAAGTTTGAACTTATTAGAAGGTGAGTATGTAAACCATAATAAAGCATGCCTTTAATATAACGGAGGATCCTTTTAGCTGTCTTCAAATGTGTGACCATACGTGACTCCATATAGAGGCTAATAAGTCTAACTCCATAGAGGATATTGGGCCTTGTACATGTTAAGTAGCAAAAGTTTTCAACGAGACTCTTGAATATTTTAGGATCTACTTTTTCTCTTTCCTCATGCTTGGACAACTTGATTCCACATTCAACATATGTCTCAATATGCTTGCTTTCATCCATCTTGAATTTATTAAGGACATCTCTTGCATAGCCTTCTTGGGAGATGAAAACCCCCTCCTCCTCTTGTTTTACTTCAATGCCAAGATAGTAAGACATAAGGTCAAGATCACTCATCTTAAAATCCTTTTCTATTGTGCCTTTAAATTCTTTAATCAGATTTGGATTGTTTCTTGAGAAGATTAAATCATCCACATAAAAAAAATTAAGATATCTCCATACTTATTCGTCTTCATATATAGGGCATGTTCATGTGGATATTTTATAAAGTCGGTTTCTTGGAAGTATTTATCAATTCTACTATACCATGCCCTTGGTGCTTACTTTATAAGACTTTCTTCAACCTTGACACTTTTTCTTCGTGCCCTTTCACCACATAACCCAAAGGTTGATCTATATAAACTTCTTCTTCAAGAAAATCATTCAAAAAGTTTGACTTTACATCCATTTGATGAATCTTCCATTTATTTTGTGCTACTAAAGAAATAATTAATCTAATAGTTTCTAAACGAGTAACAGGTGCAAATACCTCTTCATAATGGATGTTGGCCTTTTGCTTTTAGCCTTTTCCTACTAGCCTTACCTTGTATCTTTCTACTTCTCCTTTAGCATTCTTCTTTACCTTGTAGATCCACTTGATTCCAATTGCCTTTTTTCCTTTTGGAAGTGTTGAAAGCTCCCCTGTGTCATTTTTTATGATGGCATTCATCTCCTCATCAATAGCATTTCTCCATTTTTTATTTTGGATGGCTTCTTCAAAATTTATTTGTTCAAAATCTGCAAAGAGACATAATAAAGTTAAATCATTTTGATGGTCTCTTACCTCAATTATGTCTTGTAAATTTCTTTCCTTTCGTGTCCTTCTTTCCTCTAGGAATGATGGTGGAGAGTCAATATGAGAAGATGCTCTTGGTGATGCAGGAGGTATAACGGGCTCTTCTGTTTCTTCATTTGCTTGCTTTTCTTCTTTTTCTTCAATCACAAAAGGAAGGAAGTCGTAATTTGCTTCTTGAACATCCCATTGTCAAGTGCTTTCTTCATCAAACTTTACATCTCTACTAATGACGACTTTTCCATTGCTTGGATTGTAAAGCTTGTAGCCTTTTGAATTTCGTTCATAACCAGCAAACACGAACTTCTCACTCTTATCATCAAGTTTTGATCTTTTTTCATCTAGTACATAGACATAGGCTATGCTCCCAAATATCTTTAAGTGTTTAATATCGGGTTTACGTCCACTCCATGCTTCTTGTGGTGTTTTTCCTTGTACACTACTTTTTGGTGAGCGATTAGATAAGTAAAC
>JAOXYD010073767.1:0-12552 GCA_028565735.1 Pinacopodium congolense
CTTTTTATGACAATTGAGAGGAACTTCTCTTGGGTTCTTCATTAAACTACAAAACTTATCAAGATTGATTCAATCTTATGTCATTGAAATCTGACTTATCACTCCCTCTTCTCATCTTTTCTTAAGTGTGGGGTCAATATCCTTCTTTTAATCTTTTGTTTGTGTTTGTTATAACTTGATTTAGCTTTCTTAGAGGTGAAAATCTATCTTGCTGGTTGTGGGTGACCATAATTAATTTGGCATTTACATCAATTTACTAAATGGGTAAGAAACTAGTAAGCTTCCTTATTTGAGAAGTAGTTAGATCTACCAACCAATTCAAGACAATCTTATTGAGAGTTAAGGGCTAGGTAAGGGATACTAATACTTTTGAGCTCAATGAGCTCAAGTCAATTTTCTTGGGCTTAATTCCAGGTATTATTGATCTGGAATCATAAACAATGCGGCTAAAAAAGTATTTGTAAAATGTCAGCTAGGTGTCAAGTGTCAGACTATAGAAATACAGCATACCCATTCCTAACTTTAAATCTTAACTTGCGAATGAAAGTATTTCTAGTACTCAAGATCTTTTTTCCAACTCCAAGAATCCTAAGAAGAAGGAGGGTAAGACTAGAAACATTTATTCTTTAGGGTGACACTGTGAACCCACCTCACCAAGAGGGCATCTACATCAGAAAACAGGATCCAAATCCTTTTGGTAAGGAGAACTTTCGTCCAAGGTTTAAGGAGCTTAATGCCTAGGCCGCCATTCAACTTAAGCTAATAGACCTCCTCCCACTTTACTTTAGACTGATGGCTAGAGGTTGGGGATTCTAACTAGAGGAAGTTCCTCACTTTTTTTCTCAATCTCTTTAATAAATGCTAAGAAAAGGAGAAAAAGGAAAGAATAGAAGAAATGGAAGGAGTTTATGACTGGATTAACAAGTTGGAGCCTACCTACAAAGGAAAGGGATTTGTTGGCCCAAAAGAATATTCTATTCTCAATTTTGTCTAAGAGAAGAGAGCAATCAACTTTGGTTAGTTTGGAGGAGAAAAGGGGAAGGCCTAGATACCAGACAGGAAGGGTGTTAAGAGGGAATCTCAAGAGCCTAGACACTAAGGCAAGAAGAGAGGAGGAGGAATAAGTAACAAAAGCTGGGCTTTTAAAGAGATTTAAGGATAAATTGGATCATGAGCAAAATCGTAAGGGCTTGAAAGAGAGTGTTGTTGGAAGGTGAACTGGACCTACAAAATAGGAACAAATCACGAACAAAATAAAGGTGACTAAGCGTGAGTTTCTCACATTTCCAATGATATGAGAAGTTGGAGTGGGAGAAGATATGGAAATGGAGGATTTGTGTAAACAATTCCATACTGATGATGAACAGGTATGGGGACAGCAAGTTTCCTTGCCTTAGGCCACAAGTAGTCTTGAAAAAAGGGGTTAGTTCTCAATTGATTAGGATTGCAACAGAGGGGGTTTATGTACACTCATGAATCCATCAAATAAAAGTATGAGGGAAAGACATCACTTGAAGGACCTAGGTCACAAAGTCCCAATAAATGGAATCATAGGCTTTCTTAAGGTCAATTTTAAATGTACAACAATTGTAACCATTATCAAGGTGATAGTTACCTATTCTTTAGCCTTTAATAAAGGTATATTGGTTCCCGCTGATTAAGGTTGGAAGGACGGGTTTAATTCTGTCAGCAAGAAGTTTGGCAATGACTTTGTAAATCATGTTACAATAGTATATAGGGCGGAATAGAGGCTGAGGAAGGATGGGGTGTTTTGGGGACAGTGGTGATAAAATTGCATTGACATCATTTAGAAATTTACCATGCTGGAAGAAGTCTTAGACGATAGTAGTGAGCTCTCCCCCAAGGATATCCCAAGTATGCCTTAAAAAAAACCTTTAAACGCATATGGTCTCAAGGCTTTTAAGGGATGAAAGCTAAAGAAGGCCTATTTAATTTTCAGAGCCGAGAAGGGTCTCAAAGCCTCTCAATCAAAGATGAAGGGAGTTGGCATTTAACAAAATGTCTAAGGGTGTTTAAGCTCATAGAGGAAGGGCAAGCTTTTCCCATAGTGTCCTAGAAGAACTAAAAGAGGTTCTATTTTAGTTCAGAGGGGTGAGAAAGGACTAAATTGCTAGGACCCTGAAGGGAGGTAATTGAGTTCCTGTTGTGTTGGAAAAGTAAGGAGTTAAGGTACAATTTGGTATTTTTGTCTGCTTCTTTTAACTAGCTGACCCTAGAATTTTTGTGATAGAAGGATTCTTGTTGGGATAGAGCAGAGAAAAACTCAAGAAGAGCCTGTTTCTCAATAGACTTGGCTAGAGGAGGACAAGGAAGAGCTAAAGGTTGATTGGGCATAAGCTAAGTACTGGTGGGCTGAACTAACCAGGGAGTCTATATCAGGGACTTCATTTCGGCTAAGGGTTTTCAAGGATGCTTTAACACCTTTGAGCTTTCGAACCACTTGATACATAGGGTAGCCCAGGACTCAAGTTTCCCAGGATGAGAGAATAGTGGGAAGGAAGGCAAGTGGGTAAGAAAGTTAAAGAATATGAAAGGGGAAGAGAACTGATGCAAAGTAGGAAATAAGAGTTTCATAGGGCTATGATTTGAAAATATGGGGGGAATAAAGTGGGCAGATGAGGTGGGAACAAGTTAAGCCAAGTAGATTTGACCATGATCCGATCTAGTTTCTTAGCAAGGAAGGTTGTACTTGCTTATTAGTCTAGGTGTGGAAAAGGCTTAAGGACTTAAGGTCAACAAGCTGACAGTCTTTAGAGCAATCCTTGAAGTCTTTAATGCCTCTCCAATTAGAAAGAGAGGGGTTAGAGGACTAAGAAGGGTGCCAAATTGATTTAAAGTCACCAGCAGTTGCCTAAGGCTCCTGAGCTATAATGAGGGATATAGGTACTTGAGGTCACTCCAAAGAGAAGATCTTAGATGGGCTTCATTACGGCCATAGACACAAGACAACTCAAAATTCATAGGGGAGCCGATGACAGAGATTTTGAAGTGGAGCAATTGGGTGGAGGTAAATGTAAGCTGCTAAGATAGCTCAGTAGGATTTCGTATGCAAATAATCGTAGCATTGTTGGTTTGATCCATGTTATGGGCAAAAGAGTAGGTCCAAGAAAGGTTTTTGATCAAAGTTTTGAGGCAGAGGATAGAGGTTATTGAAGACTCTAAAATACAAACTAAGGCTGGTTTGTGATGATGATGATAATTTTTTAGAATTAGAACTTTTTGAGGTTTATTGATACCCTAAACATTCCAAAGCAAAAGCTTCATTGGGACACCTTTAAGAGGTTAGAAGGATGGGTTTTCCCCCTTTACCTTTGTCTTAGACTTTTTCTTTCATCTCTCCCCTGATAAAAATACTTCTGATTCTGACTAATTGGCTAACTCATCCATGTTTGATATCAGAAAGGTGTGGAATAGAGAATTAGCAATAGTGTTTGAGTGCTTATCTCTAGATGTAGGTATTATAGTAATCTCATTTGGTTTCCCTACTCTAGGGATAAAGTCCCCTTTAAGAAATTCGTCAGTAAGCTCAATTTCCTAGGTTGATTGCTTCTCCTACTTGTTGGGTTCAGAGATAGGAGGAGGTACTGGAGGAGGCCCGTCATTAGAAACAGAAGCTTGAGGACTCGAAGTACCTTTTGAAACAACCTTGAGGCCTCGAAGGACTCGAAGTACCTTTTGAGTTTTTGAACAACTTGATGCATAAGGTAGCCCAGGAATCGAGTTTTCCAAGCAGAGAGAACAGTGGGAAGGAAGGAAGGTAGGTGGGTAAGGAAGTTAAAGAATTTGAAAGGGGAAGAGAGCTGGTGTGAGGAAGGAAATAAGAGTGTCATAAGGCTATGATATGAAAATAAGGGGGGACCAAAGTGGGTAGATGAGGTTGGGAATAAGTGAAGCAAGGTGGAGTTGACCACGATCCGATCTAGTTTCTTAGCAAGGAAGGAAGGTTGGTCTTGCTTATTAGTCCAGGTGTGGAAGAGGCTTGAGGACTTAAGGTCAATAAGTTGATATTGGAGCAATCCTTAAAGTATCAATGCCTCTCCAATTAGAAAGAGAGGGGTTGGAGGACTCAAAAGGGTGTAGAATTAAGTTAAAGTCACTATCAATTGCCTAAAGCTCTTGAGATAATGAGGGATAGAGGGACTTCAGGTCACTCCAAAGAGAAGATCTGAGATGGGCTTCATTACGGGTATAAACATAAGGCAACTCAAAATTCATAAGGGAGCCAATGCTAGAGATTTTGAAGAGGAGAAATTGGGCGGAGCTAAATGTAAGTTGACAAGAGACCTCAACAGGATTCCACGTGCAAATAATCATAGCATTGTTGGCCTTATTCAGGTTATGGGAAAAAGAGTAGGGCCAAGAAAGGTTATGGATCAAAGAGTTAAGGCAGAGGATAGAGGATATTCGAGACATTAAAATACAGACTGATAAGCTCTTCACCTCTAATTAGAAGATGCACAAATCAAGAATCCAAGATCCAAGAATCGTTCAATATTGTGCAAGATTCAAATAATGACTTAAAAGGTATTTCTGCCACACCCACAAAAATTAGGAAGGATTGGGGGTGATAAGGAATGGGTTTGATCTTCCCAAGCACTTGCTTGAATGAAAACCAAGTCTTTAAAGAACACCAAGGAAGGATTTCTCTAAAGTAATGCAAAAGAACACTCAATTTGTTTTCTTTGAATATTGAATGAATGAAGTCTGCCTATATTAACGAAATAAAGGAGTTTTTATACTGTTTCGAATGATCTATCTGTCCTCCATAAGGGTATGGATTGGGCTTTGGCCCATCATAGTCTAAAACAACAAACTTCCTAATAGAAAAACTTAAAAAAAAACAAGCTGATTAGGCCCAAAACAAACCCAAAATGTAAACAGGGTTGTGTAAGGCTAGATTCCACTTATTTAAGTCCTAGATAGCATAACTAAACATTCTAAATAAATAAAATAAGAAGTCAAAGAAATTGGCCCAAAGAGGTTCAAAATAACCTATTTGTAATAAGTCGGCTATTTCAAGTTATGCAACAGGTTCAGCCTTCTTCAACAAGTCCAACACATTGCTCCAAGCATTGAATCATCATTATAAACTTAATGGATGTGTCTACAAGGGTTTTAGCTTCTTCTCTTGCATATAAATCCACCATCAGATTGTTAAGAGCCTCTTTAGCATGTTAACTCGCAACCTTGTCATTAGACCTCCAAGATTCTCTAATGGATCTTTTTTCCTAATATCACTTTATTGAGTTTGTTTTAAGTGTTTCTCCTTGCTGCCCAAGCTCTCCAACACATTCCAATCCTTCTATATTACTTAAAGTCACCTCTGATGCTTGATCTCCATCACAAACGAAGGCAAGTTTGTGATAATGATGATAATTTTTTAAGCTTAGAACTTTTTAGGGCTTGTTGATACCCCAGACATTTCAAAGTCTCTAAGAGGTGTTAGAAGGATGGGTTTCCCCTTTACCTTTTTCTTAGACGTTTTCTTTCATCTCTCCACTGATAAAAATAGCTTATATTATAACTGATTGCTTGACTCATCCATGTCCGATAACAAAAATGAGTGGGATAGAAATTACCAGTAGTGTCTAAGTACTCATCTCTGGATGTAGGCACTGTAGTATACTCCTTTGGTTTCTTCGCTCTACAGTTAAAGTCCCTTTCATGAAATTAGTCAGTAAGCTTAATGTCATTGGTTGGTTGATTCTTCTACTTATTGGCTTCAGAGATGGGAGTAGGTGAAAGAGGAGGCCCGTCATCAAAATTGGAAACTTGAGGACTCAAAGGACCTTCTGAAACAACTTGAGGGAGCACATCTAACTTTACTGGAGATGCGAGGGGAGGGGGGTTTGACCACTGGCTACCACTTGACTAGGAGAGGGGATTGTCGGGCCTGGCAAGGAGTTAGCAAGTGATGCCGAGTTCAAGGGAGGGGTTTGTATCTTGTATAGACTTATCATCTAAAAGTTGAAGGGAAGGAGCCCGCAGGGAACAGACTGAGATATCAACCTCTACACAAATATAGGTGAAGGAGGTTGGGACATCATGGTTGTCATACAGACGAGACTTAGAGCTGTGCCTGCTCCACTAGCTAACCAACTGAGACTGTCATCTGTCCAAAATCCCAACGGAACTTTGTAAAACCAAACCTAGATAGTGGCTAAGGTTATATGATCCCTAGGTAAGATGAGATCTTTTTGCCATTACCTAAGAAAGAGGGGTCTCCCTTGAATATGCCAAGCGGCTTGATCGACGGTAGCTTCCAACCCTGAAGATGAAGAGAATATAAAAAGGAAGTGATTGTCCCCCATGAATAAAGTATCTAGAAGCCCAAACTTCTACCACATAGTAGAAACTTCCCATTGAACCACAGGTAAAGCCAGCTGGCTGCCCAAGAAGAAACCTACAAGGTAGTTTTTTAGCCTTTGAGCACCTCCAAAGGAGGGTAGACACAAAATCTGTCTCCCTCTACAGTTGGGGAAATGAATCACAAAGCAGAGGAATCAAAACTATGATCGTCATCCACAATTATAGACTTCTAAGATTTCAAGGGAGGAGGAGAAGTTAAAGGAACTTGGGAGGAGGTGACTACGATTGATTTGAGAGGAGACGACCAAGGACCTGAAGTGTTAGAGGGGGTTGAGTAAATAGAGCGAATCGTTCCACGAAGAGAAGAACTAGACAGTAGTTCAAGTAACCTATTGAGAGAGGTCTTGGAGGAAAGGGGAGGAGATGGGCTAGAAGGAGGAACTTCAGAGGTACATGAGGGGAGGGGAGGGAAGAGCTAAGATTTGGGAGAAGAGGAAGCTACATTACCGAATAGGGTTAGGTGCTGATAACCTAGAGGCTGGAAGTAGGTAACGAGGACTCAAAAAGAGGTTTGTATAGTGTATAACTTGTTTAACTTGTTAACTTTCCTAGAGTGTATAACTTGTTTAATGCATCTAACTATATAATGCAATTGTGTCTTTTGATTGCATGCTTGTGCTAGATTAATTTGTTCCATGGCACTTTGGACTTAGGAGGAGAAAAGCTATAAGCTGAGCTTAAGGTGAAATTTTTAGAAGGGTGGCTAGATCAATGAAAAGAGTTAAACATGAAAGGCCTAGGTTGGAAGGGAATAATGAGTTGATTTGGTGGGTTTATTGTAGGCCTTTAAGAGCAAGAGTTGTTAGCAATAATGGATGAGAATTTTGCCTTCTAGGTAGCCTTGGATAAAAAATTCTTCTAAAAAAATTTCCCCAATAACTCATAGAAGATGCCATTTATTTCTCCAAAAATTTCCTCCATAACTCTTAAAGGATGCCATTTATTAAACCATATATTCATGAGAGAAATTTTGAGAGAGACTCTACTTGATCATCCTTTGTCCCCTATTTTTTGATTTCTGCCCTCTGACCTTTAGCCAAACCCTTACCTCACCCCTCCTTTTACCTTGGACTACCAGTGCCTGCTCCTTAACAGGTTATGTAGTGATACCCCTTGATCTTCTTTATTCCCTCCATCCTAGCTACCTGGTGGCATCCTCCCCTCCTATTATCCCAAGTCCCTCCCTGCCCTTGGCTTCCCCACCTCAGGCTAGCCCCAGCCTCCCCATTCTCACTTGAGAAAGCTCTTATGTTAAAAACCCACTATCTATAGCTAGAGCCTCCCTCCATTTGGATTCTTGGCCTTCACTATAAGAGATTATGCAAAAACCCCCCAAACTAGATAATAAGAGTTCAAAACCCCACATTTCAAATCCTGGAATGCAGTAGTTCAATACTACGATGACAAGCTTGGTAAAGAGGGACTGATTTTCATCCCTCTTACTCTTGATGGAGACAAAATCTGTGTTGAGGCCCCCTTAGAGCTGGCAACGCAGGGGCCTGCTAAGATGAAGAAAGTGTCTTCTTGGTTTCTTTTTGGAGAAGTGCCTAGCATTCCTAGTGATCTAAAGGGATGTTACGTCTCTCTAGCAAGGGTTTGCAAAAGACTCTTATCACTAGCAACAATTAGTTCCTCTTCAAATTATCATATAAAGATCGCTTGGAAGAGGTTCCAAACCAAGAGCCTTGTTACATTCACGGTCGACCACTTTTCCTTCAGTGATGGCCAAAAGGTAAACCCGAAGGACGAAACCATTAGCAAAGCACCAATTTGGGTCCAATTTCATAATGTCCCTTTAGAGTACTGAACCATTGAGGGCCTAAGCAAGCTAGTAACTATTGTGGGGAAACCCTTGTCCCTTTAACTCGGCCACTATCAAAATGTACTAATTGAGTTTTTCTCGAGTTTGCATTAAAGTGGACCTCTCGTAGCCCCTGCCAGATTCATGCAAGTTAGCTATCTATAATGCTAAGGATAACCAGTCTTGGTAGGGCATTTTCTTCTCTTATTAATGACCTGATGAAAATCAAGGAACCAATGTGCAAATAGCTACTAAAGACCCTTTGCACATTTCGGATGGTCCAATTATAATGGTCTAATTCAAGATATTTACACTAAAAAATTTATTTTGGGCCAAAACAGAAGCCTTGAAGATGGAACATGTAGTCTAAGTAATATTAATGTGGTATAAGTATTTAGTGGGCATGTGTAAGTGTCAGTCAGTTCATAAATGGGCTGAATAGTCCACTAAGGCTGGTTTGTACAATTTTTGGTATTTAGGGAATATCAAGACTTGCTTTCACTTCTTTTGTTAGGTTTATACCTAGGGCATTTAAATATGCATATGATGTATTTGAAAACAACTTTTGACATCTTTTGATTAAAATTAAGAGAAAGCTTCTCTTGAGTTCTTCATTGAACTATTAAACTTATCAAGGTTGATTCAATCTTGTGGCATTTAAGCTCGACTTATCACTCCTTTTTCTCATCTATTTTGAAGTATGCATCTATATCCTTATTTATTCCTTTATTTGTGTTCTTTTGTGACGTGATTTAGCTTCCTAGTGTGAAATCTTTCTTGTTATAGAGAACATTAGTATTCCCGTGAGAGAGAAGCTCTACTGGGGTTTCTATCCCATCTCGACCTTTCTTCTTCCCCTGTCGTTGTCCTTCCTACTCTTGCCCTCCTTTTTGTCCCCCGGCCTTGAGCTACTAGCATCTTTCTTTAGGTTGCTTGGAGCCCCCCTCACCCAGAGTGAAAGCTCTGCGACCTCTATTTCAAACCCTAATCATATGCCCTTGTCTTCTTCTTCTCCTTCTAGTGACCTCCCTTTTCTCTTCCCCCAAAACTATTTTCGCCTTTCTTCCCCCATTCCTAGCCCGTCGCATTCTACTCATCATTTGCACCCTCGTCCTCTACCCGCTCCTCTCTTGCCTCTTCCCCTTTCACTGCTCCCTTCAATCCCTTTCTGGTCTTCCCTAACATCATGTAGTCTGATCTATCTCTCGGACCCTTATGCTGTTTGGGCCTGGACCATCTCTTAAGGAGGCCTCTCTCTCTTCCTGCCCCCAAACCCAGTTTGGTTGCCCCTTGAAGTCCTAAAAATTAGTGGTGATCAATGATAAAAACCTTATTGAGAAAACTGGCTTGTGTTTCATCCTTCCCTCCCTCAAAGGAGACAAGATCCGAGTTGACCCTCCTCTAACCATAGCAAAAAAGGGTTCAGTGAGGCTTAAGAACTATCTTATAGGCTTCTTCCTTGGAAAGCGCTTAGCTTTCCTGGTTGTATAACAAGTAGTGTCGAAGCTATGGCAAGCTTTTGGCCTTATGGATACCCTCATCACTAGCAATGATGCCTTCCTCTTCAAGTTCTCCTTTTCAACTAGGTTGGAAGATGCCCTTGATAAGGCCCTTGGCATATCCAGGGCTATCCTCTATTCCTCAAGTGATGGAAACTTAGCCTCAACATTAAAGGTGAACAAATTAACCAAGCTCCAATTTGGGTTAGATTTCATAATGTCCCTTTAGAATATTAGTCTAATGATGGTCTCAGTAGTTTGGCTAGTGTGGTGGGTAAACTATTAGCATTGACTTTATTATAGCTTCTATGTCTAGGATTCTATTTGCCCGTATTTATATCAAGGTTGATATTTCTAAACAGCCTCCAGATTGTTTTGAACTAGCCGTTCATGATTCCAATGGAGGAAAATGCTGGGAGGAGATTTGAATTTCATATAAATGGAAACCCCTAGCTTCTTCTGGAGTCATTGGAAGTTCTTGGTGTCTTACTGGGAGAACTTTCTCCCCTAGGTTCTCAAAGGAACTCCTCTTTAACGGTCTCCCTCCTAACAAGTCTAACCACCTTCAAAAGCTCCTACCAGCTAACCCTAATCTAGAAGGCTTGGCCGATGGTGCTTTGCAGTTCCCTGTAGTTCCTAGTTATGCTACTACAACTCCTTCTCAGAACTCTATAGGTTTCAGTTAGCCCCCTCCCTAATCAGTGCCTTCCAGCGATAAGCCTACTGGAACTAATGGTAAGTCCTTATCTCAATCCTATTCTATATCAGACTAAGATGAATCTGAATCCCAGATTGATTATAAGGTGTTTGTTTCTATAGAAAGGAAAAAAAAGAAGTCTAGGATAAAGGTAAAGGGAAGTAATCCTTCCCTTAACCTCTTAAAACTTTTTTTATGAAGTTCCTCTTTTAGAATGTGCGAGGTATAAATAACCCCGAAAAGCTTTCAGGCTCTAAGCAATTCATCCTTTCCTCTAGTTTGACCTTTATTTGCCTCTTGGAATTTAGAATAACTTCTACCTCCAGACTTCATACTATTCTCCAACTCCTTTTTAGAAAATTTTCGACCTCCCATAACCTCGCTCTAGCTTCCAGCGCTAGGATCATCTGTGCTTGGAACCTTGATTTCTTGTCTTGCCAGCTCCTTTTTAGCTCTAACTAGGTCCTCCACTTCAAAATTTTAGGCTTTGCTTCCCCTCTTAGTTTTTCCCTGTCCTATATTTATGGTCATAATGAGCCCTCCCTAGGAGCTTCTCTCCGGTCTGACCTTAGGTGTCTCTCCAGTCAGCTCCCCCTCTTCACCCTCAGTTGTAACGGGAGACTTTAATTCAATCCTTTATTCTTTGGGGACTTCTAGCCCCTCTCTCTCCTATCTCGAAGGTATCCATGATTTCAAAAATTATTCTTTAGATTGTGCTCTAAACGACTGACAATTCTCTGGCCAGTTTCATACCTAGTCCAAGAAGAAAGACCCTCCCTTTGTCATTTCCAAGAAACTGGATAGGATTCTAGCTAAACTAGTTTCCCTCATCCTGAGCTTATTTTGGCTCCCCCCCCCTTTTTTTATCATTGCCCTGACACCCTCTCCTTCCCTACTCCTTATTAGCGAGTTTCCTCTTTTCAGGTTTTCAACTTCCTAGCCCAGCTCCCTTTTTTTTCTCATCTTTAGTCCTCATAGCATGGGAAACCCCTATTGTCAATGCTCCCATATTTAGAGTTGTTCAGAAGCTCAATCATGTTAAAGGTTCCCTTAAATCTCTAAACAGAAGGGAAGTCTTTGATGTTGATCTCAATGCCCGCTCAGCGCAAAACCACCTCTCTTTATTCCAATTTGCTGTCTCCTCCCCCCCCCCTTTCAATCTCCCTTAAATTAGCTAAAAAATAAGTTCTTCAGGACTAATTCTCTACCCTCTCCATTCAAGAATCCTTTCACAAGAAAAATTCTAGGATCACCTAGTTGGATAGAAGGGGACAAAAATACAAAATTCTTCCACCATTAAATCCTTGCCAGAAGAAATAGATCCTCTATCACCTCTCTAGTGGGCGTCAACAACTCCTTGATTTCTCACCCCTCAGATATCAAATAGCACCTTTTCTAGTTCTTTAAAGACAGCTTGGGGAATCATTCTCCTCCTCCTAGGCTTAGTACCCTATGTCTACATCAAGTGTTGGCTCCCACCCCCCAATTGAAGGGATTTGTGCTCTCTTTTCCGCCACAAACATTAAAAAAGCCTTTTTTAGTTTCCATCCCTCCAAAGCTCCTGGACTCGATGGGTTCAATGGCCTATTCTTTAGACAGACTTAGGGCACCCTTGGTGCTGATCTTACTGCAGCTGTCTTAGATTTCTTCATTCATAGGAGGCTTTTGAAGGAGGTTAATGTTACCTTTATCACCCTTATTCCTAAAACTCCTTCCCCCTCCTAAGCTTCGGACTTTAGGCTTATTTCTTACTGTAATATGCTATACAAAGTCATCGTCAAACTTCTTACTGACCGAATCAAGCCTGTTCTTTGTTCGAGTAGTAATTCCTTGTAAAAAACAAACTACTATTACGAGTTTTACGCTCAAAACCGCAAGTATACGGGTTGTACTTGTAGTAAAGAACGGATATCGATCCCACGAGGATTGATATCTAGACATCCTATTAATTTGGCTTACACTTTGTTCAAGAAATCCAGTTAAACAAATTAAATAAATAAATGAGACAGACACAGACAGATTTTAGAGCAGGAGCGAGTAACACAGTCAATAAGAAAACACAGCAACAGAAAGTTCAGAGAAAAACCCAATCAAGATTTAAGCATAGGATTTGTCGTTATCCTTATTTGTTTCCCTTTGGTTAATTAATCTAATTTATATTTGGC
>JAOXYD010073776.1:0-12552 GCA_028565735.1 Pinacopodium congolense
CAAGCTATGCATAGCCTTACTGTTCAAAGATGTGGACTTCCTTTCATCTAGGTTCCACTCATTCTCTTTTTTAGGACTATTTCATTTCCTATGAGTTTGGTAGGCATAGAAAATGATTGAGTTACCATTGTTCATAAATCAATATTTTCCCCCATCAAGTAACATCTCATCCTATTCTTCCCATACATATAATTATTACTATCAAAGAAAGGTGTTCTATGTGGATTATGGCCATCTAAGCTATATGAGGAACCTACAGAATTCATGAAATGTGTCATTTTGATCTTTCCTCACTATTTCATTGAAATTAAAAATATATGTTAGACCTACACTCTGATATCAATTGTTGGTCCTAAATGACACCTAAGAGGGGGTGAATTAAGTTCCAAGAATTTTTTAAGTAAAAAAAACAAGAATAAAATAAAAAATAATTTAAGGAAACTAAAAAAATAATTATGAAGAAAATAAGATAAAAAGAGCTTGTAATTATTAAAATTAAGATCAATAATACAAACTTAAAATTGATTATAACTTACAAATCCTTTTAGGCTCAAGGATAACCCACTTTTCTTTTTCAAAAATCAAGAATAGCTTCTCTTCCTTTTTCTAAGGCTTAAGAATAGCCTCTCAAATCCTTTTTATAGGCTCAAGAATAACCTTACAAATTCTTTTACGGCTTAAGAATAACTTCAAGAAACAAACATACTAATAAGCTTATGGCACAAAAACTAAACTCAAATAAGAACTCTTTAACAAACACTTGTATCACTTCTCTATCACTTATCTATCACTTATCTTTCTCTATATTCTTTCAAGATTTGCTTAATCTCTATTTATAGAGTAATCCAAGATTAATCTATCTATTGGTCATATCTTAACGTTCATATGATAAGTAACTTTTTTGACTGTTGTGTATATTTTTTTATCGTTGTGCAAATCTTCTATCCATTAAGTAATATGATTGTTGTGAACAATTTGCTGTGAAATCTTCTTTGTTCAGTCGACTGATAGGCCATGTTCGGTCAACCGGTCTTTTAAATTTGTTCATTCGGTCGACCGATAGCCATCTTCGGTCGACCGGTCTTAATTCGGTCGGTCGATCTTTATTCGGTCAACCGATCTCCTTAATGCCTTCATTCGGTCGACCAATCTCCATAGGTCGGTCGATCGATCTTCCTTTGGACGACTGATACTCCCTTTAGCCTTGGTGTTCGGATGACCAATCTGTATTCGGTCGACCAATCTTCCTTTCATCCAAATAATCAAACATTATTAGTCAAATGCTCCAATCAACATATCCTTATATATACTTAAACATGAATAACAGTAGCAAAGTTGTTTTGTCATTATCAAAATAAGGTGGAACCTCCTTTGGTTCAATAGATTTTCTTTAATTCTTTTGACCATTCATTTATAAGTGAGTTTTATGAAATTTTTATATATGGTTTCTCAAAGGAGATATAATTTTAAAAATTTTAAGATGGAGGTGGGTTGATGAAAAATAATATTTTTAATAATCAATTTTACTTTTTTTTACATAATTTATAAGTGCTTGATAAAATATTTTTAAAGTATATGTTATTGCTATAGGCTTTGTTGAGTTAGATTATTCTTTTTTCTTATAATTAGTAAAAGGTTTCTATCATCTTTATCAGGAGATGAGTAGGAGTAATTTGTCCTTACTCTCATAGGATTATTGACCTATTTTATTTCTTTATTTTCAATATTGTTATTTGTGTACAAATATAATTATTGAATGGAATGTTATGCTTTTGTTAGTGATGTCATCTTATTTCCTTTTCAAAGACCAAGGAGACCTATTTAATTTAAGGACACTTTATAATGAAGTCATTCTTTCCTTTTTGTAATTGATCCTCTATAGTTATACAAAGGGCCAATTTAGAAAATTAAGATATATGTGTTTAATGTTAGACTTAATATTTAAGAATTGTTATTGATTATGGTATTGTTTTACCATTGAATGGATTTTATGTTTATATCATTAGAGAAAATTTTCTTTTTATAAAAATTTAGACATGTATTAAGGTTTGTAGGATTCTAGACTACCTTAATAACATTGAATCTTATATTACTCATACACTCCAAGTTTGGGATATGATAATTGTTAGAAAATTAAGATGCAATTTCATCATGTGTGTAGAGGAGTAAATAAAAAATTGAGATATCTTGAAATCAAGAACACTTAAATTCAAATAACATGATGAATAAATGAAAATGGTAATTTATGAATCATGTACTATATTTTATTAGGATGTTTGATGTCCTTTTCTACAGTAAAATTGATTTTTAAAATAGATTATTGAAAACTATCATAGTGTCATAAGAATATATCCTCTAATAGTATTCATACAAACCAGTTAAGATAATTCCACAAGTAATATGAAGAAAGGTATGAGAATTCTACAAGTAATATGAAGGAAGGTATGCCAAAATGCATCTCCTATAAAGCCCATACACATTTATAATAGAATTTAGAAATTTTAGTAATTTATCTAAAATTTATTTCTAATTTTGATTAGATTTTAATTAGACAAATAATATCTAATTAAATAGTAATTAGGTCTCAATCGAGTATAATATCTAATATTTATCTTTACTAGTCAAGTTTCTCAAACTTTTTAATTAAGACAAACTTGATTAAATTACCTTTTTCTCTCTTCAATTTTTTATTGCAACTTTTTAAATTCCTAAATATGTAGGCAATTACAATCCTAAATTATATTGATGATAAGATAAATTAAAATCATTCAATTGATCTTTTAATTATCAAATTGAATAATTTGTATTAATAAATTGTCATTAATGTTTAAGAATGCATAATAATCACCTAAATATTAAGGATATCAAAATTGCTTTAACTAACTTTTTTGTGCGCATAATTTTTTTTGTATAATTCAATTATTTCATCGTGAAATGTTTTAATTAGGCATAGAACATTAATTTAGTGCATATTTTATTTAAGTCAAATCATATTAATTCTTTAATATTAGCAATTAATTATTTTTACAATTTTTGAAAAACTTTTTGTAAAGTGTCATTCTACCTTATCAAAATATTTTTTCTAATTAATACTAATAAAAAATAATAAAAAATTATCTTTAATTACTTTAAGGTGGTGGATCATATATTGATTAATTAATTATTTCTATATAGTTCATGGCATGTATGATAACTACCCATCAAAGTAACCTTAATTAAGATAAGTTCTAAATACTATCAAAATATAACAAATTTTATATATAATACTCTAAAGATCTCAAGTTAATCAATCACTTATATAATTATGAAGATAAATATTTTTATAAATATACAAACATAAGGGTAATAAGCACAAAGGTAAAGCTTAAGAATGAAAACTATCTAAAGACTTGTCAATAAAGGCTATGGTTCAAAGGAGATCAATGAAGTTGAAGGTGGAAATCAAATGGGCATAAGAGACACGCTTAGGGATATCTAAATGTCTCTTGATGGAAAATTCTCCAATTACTAGTATACCGAAAGAAGTTCACAAATCATCTTGAGAGGATGTCTAAAACTTGTAGATAATCATTGTATGATGGATTTTGAGCATAAAGATTCCATTGACCTATAAAAAGTGGGCCTAACCCTAACAAGCATTACCTTTCCCCAAAAAAGAGGTGATCTAGCCTTACCTTCCAGTATAGGTACATTGTGACAACTTCACTCTAGTCACTAGCCCTGCCTTTGGCATCCTTCTCCTTTGATAATTCAAATGGATGGACCTTCCAAAGGAAAATACAAGGGTTAGATAAGGAAGACTGATGATAAATGGAGAATAGTATCTTGGGATACGAGTGTATTGGGTTGTTAACCCATTTGGTTAGGGCGTTATTTAGCCCAAGATTCTTCTTTATGTGTGTATTGCTTAGGATTGTAAAAGCTACTACATATTGTTTCATTTGAAATTATTCTGGTTATATATTCCTTTATTAACGATTATTTTAATTTAAAAAAAAATCTTTCATACATTTATTAAGTATCTACATATTTTAATTTATAATATCAATTATTTTGATAAAAAATAAAAAATAATAAAATAATTGTGTTAAGGATAATATTTTAATATAATATTAATTTAAGATAATCTCTTGATAATTTTATTTACAAATTTTATTTATTTTATAAACTTTATCTTGTAAATTAATTAATTAAATAAATATGCATAAAATAAAATTAAGGTCATAATTTACAACTAATGTTGAAAGCATGCTTTTAACTAATTTTATATTTATAATCAATTAATTGATTACACCAACATAAGCTAACGACAACCCTATAATCAATTAATTGATTGTAAATATAAATTCTATGTTGCACACTTTATCATTTATTAATAGAACTTAAGTGCATTAGGCTTTAATTTCTAATTAAAGTAATAAGTTAATCTTAATTGCTTTAATAAACTATAATATATGGTTGTTTGGATATTTGTCCAATTATGACTTTTATACTCCCCTAATGCATAATTGGAACTTCCTATTTCTTCAAGTAGGTTTTCATTTTTGATAAAAAGGAAAGTAAATTGCATTAAATAGAAGAGGTTATGTACCAGACAAAGGCATAAGCAAGGTTAAAATGATCCTACAAGTTGGTAACTATACAAAAGCTCTACCAAAATAGCTAAAAACAAGTATAGGAAAGAAGATAAAATAAAGACAAAAGAACTAACTAAAGGAAGTCTAAAGACAGTAGTAGCATTCCAACATATGACTTAATAGTAAGCAAAGTAGAGAAGTGAAAAGATGAGAGTTAATGGCCCTTATACTATATCACTTGAAGTTTCTTGCAAAGTCTTAAAGCTTTTGATTCAATACTTTGCTTTTGTTTCATTATTCTTCTTCTATCTCTTAGTAAATATCCTAAGCTCATCACAATCTTCAAGATCATTTTACTAGGCAAGATGAATAGTCTTGGAACCTAAGTTTATCGAGAATTTTGAAACAAAGAAGAAAGCCGTGATTGCCAGGGATAAACATTAGTTTTTGCATGGATGCTTCTTGATTCTTTTAAGATGGCTATCTCAACGTACCTGAAAGAAATGTGAGTAACAAATAACTAGAAAAATAAAGACTTAGGAGCACTCATCTATGTGGGCTGAATGGATCTCTTTAATATACTGGACTACCATCGAGACTGCGAGGTGTGAGTTTTTGGGGGACTGTTGAAAATCCTGAAATTCCTCTCTTGCTAGATTTTGTAAACACATACTAACAAGACAAGTTTAAGGAAGAGGGGGTTACAACATCTTGATTGGATTTGGTTTAAACTCTACTGGATTAAGGTGGTAAAAGTGATAGTAATGGTGGGAGAACACATTTAAAGATAAGAGATGATAGTATGCCAACATATCCTATAATAAGAACAGTTAAAGAAAAGATGATCAAGTTTTTCTAGATTAACCATGCATAATAGAAAATTTTTGGTATATAGAGGTGGTTTAGCTTTTCTTTTGTGGAAAGTTTGTTGAGGATTTCAAGTCATAAAATGAAGTTATATCTGGGTAAGGTTTCTTTATACCAAACCAAATAAGGCCAAAGTAGAATGTTGGATGGAGGTTTGAGAAAATTATAAGCAGATTGGTTGGTGAAGTTCTTTGAAAGATGAGGAATCCATTCTAGCTTACCATTGCTAGTAGGTTCATGTTTAAAGGAAAGAGGAAATTGGGCAAGTAGAGTTATAACTTCATTGCTAGAAGTTGGTAATCTCCAATCATGATCATTAATAATGTCTTGACACCTTGGAGTTGAAAGGGGGCTCTGAGTTAGAGATATTCTTGGGAGAAATGATGTTGGTAAGGATGCCCAAGGGCTGCCAAGGGTCACGCCATAGGAGGGTAGTTCTACTATCCTCAATCTTAACCTTAAACTAAGATTTAAAACTATCCCTAGCTTGGAGAATCTTCCTCCAACTCCAACTATCCCCTGTTTTAATAGGCAAGTTTCAAAACATCTATTCTTTATTAAAAAACTATGGGCCCATTTTACACAAAAGCACTCTTTAGTGTTGAAGAGAATCCATATCCTTTTAACTAGAAGCACTTTGATCCAAATTCTTAAATGTTTAATCCTCAAACCTCCTCCTCTTTTTGGTTCATAGATCTCTTCCCACCTAAACTTAGAATGGGTATGACTAACCCAAAGGAAATTTTTACGCCTTTTATCTCTGTCATTAATGATGGTTGCAGGGAGGAAAAAATTGGAGGACCAATAGACATGAAAGGTTGATAGGATCGAAATGATTAGTTGTAATCTTCCCCCATAAGAAAGGAATTTATTAGTATAGGACTTGAACCTATTGTATTCTTTCAATGAAAGTTTTACAATCCCTACTATAAAGTTTTATAAAAAAGAGAGGAAACCTGTGGTATTTTATAGGAAGGGAGCCAAGAGAAATACCTAAGAACCTTGAATTATGTACTAGAGTTGGAGATAAAAAATTAACTTTTTTAATGGTTAATATAAAGCCTAGAGAGGGTTAAAAAAAAGGCTTAAGGCATAAAAAAGGATTTTAATAGATTGGATATTAGCCTTATTAAAAAGAAGGAGATCATTAGCAAAGAGTAAGTGAGAAAGATGATATTTAGAGAATTGCTAGTGGAATTTGGAGGAGGGATTTTCAAGACTTTAACATTCAAAATCTAAGTGAAAACCTCCATATAGATAATAAAAAGATAAGGAGATAGAGAATCTCCTTATCTAAGACTAGATTTCCCTTTAAAAATTTTGGAAGGAGAATTATTTATAAGAATAGAGAACGAGGGAGGGGTAATGAGTTCCTTGACCTAGTTTATAAAAATTCTAGGAAAACTTAGCACAATAAGAAACTCAAGGATGAAATCCCATTGATGGGAGTTAAATGCTTTCCTGAGGCTATTTTAAAGGTATAACAATTGTGGCAAGTGTTTAAGTGATAGTTCTTTAAAATTTCCTTGGTTGTAAGGATGTTGGCTCCTTCTCCCTTTGATACAAGCTATTTGGTTTTGGCTTATGAAGAAAGGAAGGACACTCTTAAGTCTATCAGCCAAGAGTTTGGAGGTCACATTGTAAATCATATTATAACATGATATAGGTTTGAATTCAATGACTTCTGAAGGGTTGGGGTATTTGGGAACCAATGTAATAAAGGTAAAATTAACTTCTTTAAGAAGTTTTCCATGATGGAAAAAATTTTGGATGGCTTTTTCTATGTAAACTCCAATAATAGACTAAGATTTTTTAAAGAAAAAGGCATTAAAACCATTAGGACCAGGAGCTTTATTAGGATTGAAACTTATGAAAGCTTTATGAATTTCGTAATCAAAGAAGGAGGCTGTAAAGGAAGAAGAATTTGAACATGGTATCCTTTTCCTGAAAAAGGGAGTTAATGACCTAGAGGTTCACAAGATTTGCTCTACCTTTATTAATGTTATTATGAAAGAAGTTTGTGAGATATAGATGACTATTCTTTAAGAAAGTGATAAAGTGGTCATTATTGACCCTAATAGAATGGATATTGTTGCGATTCTTTTAGGAAAGTAAATTTTTGTGAAAAAAATTGTATTTATATCACCCTATTTCAACCAGTAAATCCTTAAGGATTGCTTAAAAAGGGACTCTTGGTCCTCTAAATCTCTAAAGAAGAGATGGGAGGTTTCTTTCTCTTTGTCAATAAGGTTTCCATCATGAGGGAGGGATCTTAATTAATGTGGATATGATCCAAATCACTTTTGAGTTGATTCACTTTAAAGTTCAAGTCCTTTATTCTAACTCTATTGAGTGATATTAGGTCTTCCTTTACAAATTTAAGCTTTTAGGCAATAGTGAAAATTGGGGTGCTAGAGATAGGAATAAACTAAGCCCGTTGGATAGTATGAAAAAAGTTCAAGTTCTTAACTAAGAAGTTGAAAATTTTGAAAGGGTGAGACCATTTCTGAGGACTAGTAAGGATGAAAACTTTGATGGGAGAGTTGTTAAAGATAAAAGGGTTTCCAATAATAGAATGTGAGCTAGGAAAGAAAGGAAGACCAATGAGAGTTTACTAAAGTTCTTTCAAGCTTCCTAGCGATAAAGATGAACCATCTTGCTTATTACATTAAGTGAGAAGAGGGCAACTAAAGTTAAGGCCATTAAGAAAGCGTTACTATAAGAAATCTTTGAATTCCAAAATGTTGGTATGAGAAGCAGTATTAGAGTTAGAAGATTCTTGAATGCTTATGATGGTATTAAAATCCCCAACTAACATCTAGGGGTGAGAGCCAATTTAGTTGTTGATTCTAAGAAGGCCTTCCCATAGATTTCTACTAGCCATAGACACAAGTGACAAAGAAGCTATTAATAAGGTTTGAAGATGAGACTTCTAAATGAATCAACTAATCAGAACTATCCAAAAGAGTGCATGAGAGCTTAAAGGGATTTCAATAAACTCATATTCTAGCATTGGAACTCTAATGTAAGTTGTTGAAAGAGATCTAATTAGAGAAAATATACTTTTCAATCTTATTAAACAAAATAGAGGACTTGATTCTAGTCTCTAAGAGACAAAGAAAAGAAGGATTTATAACTTTTATACAACTCTTAATCTCTAACTGCTTTTTATTACAGTTGAGTCCTCTAATGCTCCAAAAGACAAAATACATACTTATCCTAAAGTGGTTCTAACTTCTAGACTTCTTCTTAGATTTCCTCCTACCTTTGGTAGATAGTTCAAAAGCTAGAGCTTCTACCTCCAAATTACTATTATCATCAACATGAGTGCTAAAGTGCCCACCACTTAATTGTTTAGAATAAAGTGGGTTAGGAGAAGTACCTGAATCAACTAGTGCATGCTCCTGGCCCCCTTTCTGGTCTTTATAGGCTATTAGGATGGGTTGTTGCTACACTTGGGGAATTGGTTTTTGATGTTGTTTTAGGGTTGACTTGTGGCTCATATTAAAGATCAGGGGTTTTATGTTTTTCCTCCTGATTGATTTGGTTCTCCGCCTGTACTAGCTGATCGTGATTTAATAGAATTTACTTGGGCAAGTTCTTATTAACAAGCTCATCATATAGCCTTGTTGAGAATTTTCTACTATTGGTCTTTCAATTTACTTTTGGGGATTGAACTTTAGGTTTGCATTCATATGAAATAGGAATTCACTTCCATGTTACCTCACCAACTTATCATAGGTATCTATCTTGCATGACTTAGACTAATTTACCTTGAGATCCATCTTCACACATATCCTAGCATAGTTAATCTTCGATATAGTTACTGTGGCTTAGTTAAGCAAAAGAGGCTTTCCATATAAACTAGCGATATAACTTAAACCTTTAGTAGTCCAATACTCAAGAGGGACCTTATGAAATTTTGTCCATATAGGTGCTTTGATAATTTCCTTAGTAACTTAAGCATATAGATTCCACTTCCTCCAGAATAGCAGCTTGCCTTGAATATGCCTAGGTTCATTTTCCAGCACCTAGATTTAAGTAGGTTTTTACGACTAACTAAATGGTTGGATAAGTAATAATAAAACTAATTAAGTGTAAAGGTAATGGTATACTTCTAACCATGACTAGGTCAAAAATTACTTCCCATTTATCTTTTATCATTATTAATTACTAAATTTTTATTAATTTTAATTTAAAAATGGATCATATTAAAAATATTTATTTAACTAATTAAATTATATCTATTTATATATTTTTATTCTTATTTTTGAATAAAGTGAAAATTTTGACAATTCTAAAAAAATTAAAGGAAAAATGAATTTATCCAACCATAAAAACAGTTTTTGAAAAAAACCATATGAATGTGTTTATTTTTCTTATTAGGCTATTAACAATAATGAAATTATTAATTTGTTTTAAAACCATGAAGCAGAGAAGGAAGATCTCAATTTCATTACTCACAGAATCAGAAAACATGTGATCAATAGTAATATTTATGGGAAGTTTAGTGAATTGTTTACAGCTAGATGGCCACTCCCAGATTTGAAAAACTAAAGCAACTTTTAGGATCTTGATCAGTAACTCTCGAAACAAGTACAAATGGTAGCATGTACTGAATAATTCATAGCTAGATGGTGATTCACAAATTTGACAAATTAAGGCGGCCTTTAAGTTTTAGATCCGCAGCTTACGAAAAAAAGTATGAATGGCAGTAGGGATAAGGGCTTTTAGCTTTGTATTTGATTATTCAAAAAAATGAAGGGGCCCCTATGGGGGAGCCCCGTAGTGTCCCCCTCTCACAGGATAGGGCCATTTTTGTAATTTCCTAGTAGCCCTTAGTCGTTCTCTTAATTATTGGATAGTCTTACAACTTTAGTTTTAAATTATTAAGTGTGGTGGATCTTAGACTAGCACTAGGTTATAAATTCTTGGTTGAAATGGTTGTAAATTTTGTATATACCCTTTTGTTAGTGTTATTTTAATTTTCAAAAAAGGAAATTATTAATATATATATATATATAGTTGTTTACCATAAAATAAAATACAAGTATTTATTGTTGGTTCATCTTTCTTGTTATTATAAATAAAACTAATGATAACGTGATTATTTAACTTGAATGACTCAACTAAGGTGTGTGAAAACTCTATACTTTCATAATTTCATGCTTTCAACATATTCATTTTCATATATCAATTTTTATTATTTTAAAATATTCTGCATAATAATATGTTGTGGCCAGTTTAACTTTTTAGGTGTTTTTGTTTTCTAATTCGTACACTCTTACTTTTATATTTATCACTCATATTTGATAATAAATATTTCAGGTATCTTTTAAAAGTTACTCAATTTATAAGTGTATATTATATTTACATATTTTGTCTCATAAATTGTAATAAGGTTTTATTTAAAATAACTTTTAGAGTGTAATGCATTTTTGTTATATATTTTTTGCAATTTTTGTTCTATTTAATTTAAAATTTTAGTAATAACTATGAAGAAATTGTTCAATTTAATAATTTAAAGTTTGTGTTTTTGTCTTTATGCATGCAAACTAAACACTGAGTCAAAAAGTGTGTTTAAAAAAAAGTAAATTAAAGAATTGTATTAATATGAACTGAGCATGAATGCTACATACTCCCACCCACAAGGGTGCAAAATATAGCTAAGTGTTATCATCTAAGGTTAACAGTCAGTACTTGTCTACTAATCTGATGACTAGGTTTACCAGTTTTTACAAGTATACATCATGCTCATGAAGTTTTCAAAAATGTTTTACAAATACATCACATGCAGTATGACTGGTCTTCATATTTTTAAAGTTCTAAATCAGTTCTACAAAATACATCATAAGAAAACTTATTGGTCTTCACGTTATAGGTCATTAGTACTCAAGTATAATGTTGTTTTTATTATAACAATGGTCATTAACTGAATTACACTTCCTTTGCATTATAATATTCTCCCATTCTCAAGCAATTGCCTATGGCATTGCTATGACAATTTACATAGCATAACTGAGTCAATAAAGTTTTTAAAACTCTTCAAAATTTTGTGTTTTATGTCTTCATGCAACTTAAACGCTTAACAAAACGATCCTGTAAATAATTTAGAACAATGAATTGTTAGAGAAGACTAAAAACATGCCTACTACAATTACAATGAATCATAAATTTATTTAAAATTAGGGTACCCCAATTTAAATTTAAAACTTCTTATTTATAAAGACTAATAAATAAGAGGCTATATGTGAGGCAAATAACAATGCCAAAGTAGATCGATTATTTCTCAAAGCTATTGTTGAACTAAAGAAAGTTCTAACATTTTGCTAATGACAAAACATGATTTTTAGTAATGATTTGCTTTATAAAGAAGTTTTAAAAGATATGGTTTAGTGATAGATGAAATGGTGTTAATTCAAAGTAAAAAAAAAATGGACTTAAAGACCAAAATTGAGGAAAATAGAAGATCAAGCATTTAGGAAGTTTCAACACCTATATTGTACTTGAAGTTTTGATAATCATATGTGCTCAAATTACATTTGCAATTATAAATGTTTTCAAAGATGTATAAATTTTTCACTAAACAAGGAAAATTTTGTATTCGAGTCAATTGAATCATCTTGGCAGTTGAAATAGCCTTGGAAATGACTTCAAAACTTTTGTGAAGTGTTTCTGAAGTAAGAAAAAAAAGTTTTCAAAGGCATAAGAATGGTTTAGAATTGGCTTTAGAAACAAAAGTTTTGAAATGACTTTAATTTTTCATAAACCAAGATATAATTTATTTGTTTTTTTACCTAAATTGATAAGTATTGGTATTTCAAATTATCTAAGAGTTTTGGTTAATTTTTGGTAGCCTGTACAATATCTTCAATGGCATCCCTTAATGTGGTCAATAGTGTCATTGTGAAAGGGGGATAACCATATTTGTATTCTTAAACCTTTCATTATTTTCTGAATTGAGTCATGTACCTTTAAGACTTCCTGTTAAAGTCCTATATCTATGTGGATTAATTAAAAGTAGTCTTATACCTATATGGCTCTCTAACATGTTGGGAAGCTACCCACTTATCACTAGTAAACATCTATAGTAACTCTTTCGTCATCA
>JAOXYD010073786.1:0-12551 GCA_028565735.1 Pinacopodium congolense
AAGTGGCTGCTAAAAATGGTAAAGAATGACACCTCAAGCTTTATTTTCTAGGCTTAAAGGTTTAAGTCATTTTTAAGTTAAAAAAAATACTTGAGCGCCCTTTAATTCTATATTGCAATGTATTTTCTAAAACATTGACAGTGTTTAACATTAGGCATAAACGATATTATTGATAGACCACCATTGAAGTATCAAAACTTTAGGTATTAACGATAGTTTCACAGAGACTAGTGGCATCATTGATAGACCATTGTTGAAATTTTCATGTTTCTTTTCTTTTTCCAAACCTAGTTTGTTTCACCTAGAATTCATCTCCTTAGGTCTAAACTTGCATTTCAACTCGTAACAAATATACATTAGGCAATTTAGAATCAAAATAGGAGTAAAACCATATTAAATTACATCTTAAAATCCTATAGAATACACCCTTAGTAATCCTTAAAAAAAGAAAAAAAAACTATCTTCTAAGTACAAAGAAATGTAAAGCTTTTAGATGCATGAAAATTAAAAAAAATGAGAGATTAAAAAATGACTTACATAACATTACAGATTCTATTCTACTTATAAAAGACATTGTATATCATAATAATGTAGATAATAATAATGTGTAAAAAATGATAGATGAGAATGTAACATTGAAAAAGGAAATAGATACTCTTAAGGATTACTTGTTAAAGTATGTTAAGGGAAAAGAAAAGTTAGAATGTATATTAGGAGCCTAAAAATCATCCAATAATAGGTATGGCTTAGGATATATTCATGGGAATGAATCAATAAATTTTGAAATCATTTTTGTTAAGGGACATAATTTAAATAATGAATAAATACCTAAGTTACATGAAGTTTTTGCATCCTCTCCTAGGTTTCCACCTAACAACAAATTCTATGCATATATGTACGACCCTAAAACTAGGTCTAGAAGCACAACTCATCGAGGTTAGTATAATGCCCATATTAGGATACAATATCATTCTTATTGACCTAGGCCTTATTACTACTGTATGAGGACTTATAATGATGTAAGACCTCAAAGTGTATATAAATATAGGGCTTATCAACATATGATCTGTTGTTTTTTTAAATAATTTTAGACATATAAATAGATTTTATTATGCTAAATAAAAATGGTGAAAAAATCGTCAAGAGGTCTATTTGAAATAAATTCAACTAACAAGGATCCAAATTAGTCAAGATAATCAAAATAAATGGTATGTTGATAATGTATCCTCAAGGCATATCCCTAAAAGGAAAAAATGGGGGATGTGTACTTTTGAAGACAATATAATGGGTAAGATAATTTTCATTGAAACATTTTTAAGGAATAAAATCACACTATTATTGATAATGAACTTTTGGTTTAGCTAGATGAAAAAAATTATAAAGTATGCTTTAAAGGGAATCATGCATAATGTCTAAGGCAGTTGATAACAGGATTGCATTTATAGGAAAAAAGGAGAAGGAAACATATATATTATTGATCTTTATGACTTTTTTTAACAATAATATAAAGTGGTTAGTGTCTATCACCGAAAACATATGGGTATGGAAAAAGAAGCTTCAACATTTAAGCATCGAACTTATCTCCAATCACCACTTTAACATACTAATACTGAGTGTGAAATTTGAAAAGGAAAAATTTTGTGAAGTTTTCCAAATGGGAAAATAAGTTAAGATTTAATTCAAGGTTAAGAAATTGATAACTTTAGACTTTTATAATTAATTTACAAGAATTTATTTGGTCTATCAGGTTGCTAGTTTAAAAGGTAAATTATATGTGCTTGCAATAGTAGATAACTTTAGTAGGTTTACATTATTTCTATTTTCAGTGAACAAAGATGAATGTTTTAGGTCATTTACAAAGTTTGTAAAAAGAGTTCAAAATGAAAAGGAATTCATAATTGTGTCCCTTAGGAGTGATCATAATAAAGAATTTGAAAATTGGAATATTTGAAACTCTTTATAATGATAATGGCATCCATCACAATTTTTCTACTTGTACGAATCTTCAAAAAAATGGTATAGTTGAAAGAAAAAATAGGACATTATAAAAAATGGTTAGGAGTATAATTAATGAATATGATTTGGCTAAATATTTTTGGGTAAAATTCATTATTTGTGCATGTCATATAGTTAATAGGGTCTACATAATTTTAAATATAGTAAATCACTGCATGAACTTTAACATGGAAAAAAGTTAAGAATGAATTATTTCAAAGTATTTAGTTATAAATAGTACATTTTGAACAATAAAGATAACATAGGATATTTTGACTTAAAAATGGATAAAAATTTTTTGTTGGTTATTCATTGACTAGTAAGGCATATAGGTTGTATAATAAGAGAGATTAGTGATTAAAGAGTCTATACATGTTTGTTTTAATGAAACTAACCCTTTTCAGAATATGAGAAGTTTTAAAGATGATGATGATGTAGGTTATCCAAGGATTTAGGAAAATTACTCATTGAAGTGGTATAGGACGACCATCAAGAACCAAGTGGAAAAAATTGTTAAAGCAAGAAAGGAAGATAAGAATGATATAGAACCTCCCAAGGATTGGAAATTCAAAAAGGGTGACCCAACGAATAAAATTCTATGTGATGTTCATTAAGGGATAATTATGAAATCTATCCTTAAGAATATTTCACATCTTTTCTTTGTCTCTTAAATTGAATCTAAAAATATAAAAGAGGCTCGTAGTGATGAGAGTTTGGTTTTTGATATAAATGAGGAGTCGAATCAATTTAAAAGAAATAAGATTTGGACTTTGGTACCTATGCATAGAAATCATCAAAACATAGGTACAAAGTAGGTATTTAAGAACAAAATAAATGAGGGTGGTGACATTCTAAGGAAAAAAAAAGATAGGTTAGTGGCTAAGGGATACAATCAAGAGGTAGGAATATACTATATGGAAACCTTTGCAGGGTAGCTAAGTTAGAAGTTATTAGGCTGTTGCTTACATTTGCTTCAACATAGGTTTTCAAAAATTTTAAATGGATGTTAAAAGTGTGTTTTTAAATAGTTACATCCAAGAATAAAATTACATAAAATAACCCCATACTTTAAAATAAGAATGTGTCTAATCATATCCATTGATTTAATCATTATACAATTGGAAACAAGAACCTATAGCATGGTATGAGAGATTAACTACTTTTCTTTTAAAAAATGATCTTGTTAAAGGAAAATTTGATAAAACATTATTTTTTTAAAAGGAAAGGAATCCCATTTTAATAGTTCAAATTTATATAGATGACATATTTAGTGCTACTAATGAATTTTTATACAAAGAATTTTCGAAGTGTATAAATAGAGAGTGTGAGATGAGTGTAATGAGTGAATTCAATTTCTTCCTTAGATTAAAAATCAAACGAATAGAGGAAAAAATTTTCATTAACCAAGGTAAGTATATTAAGGAACTATTAAAATGCTTTGGAATAAATTAAGCCAAACCATTAGGAATGCCCATGAACACATCAATTAAACTAAACAAATATAAAGAAGGTAAACTAATGGACATTAAACATTATTAGGATATGATACGTAGTTTACGTTATATTACCACTATTAGACCAAACATCATGTTTAGTGTGTGTTTGTGTGCAAGATTCTGATCATGTCCTAAAGAGTCTCATTTATTAGCCATTAAGTGAATTCTTAGATATTTATATGGTATTATGTCATTAAGGCTTTACTATCTAAGGAACACATTCTTAGAATTAGTTAGATATCTGGATGTATATGATGTTGGTATTATATTAGATTAAAAAAAGAAAAATTGTCACGTGTCAAAAATTTAGAATTTCATTAATTTTATGGTTTAGTAAGAAACAAAATTCAGCTTCTTTGTCAACAATGGAAGCTGAATATATTACAATTAGTGGTTATTGCATAAAAATATTTTTACTTAGGCATCAACTTAGAGATTATAGTACAAAACTTATAAAGATTCCCATTAGGTGTGATAATGTCAGTACCATTTATGTAATAAAAAATTCCATCCAACACTCTAGGATAAAGTATATAGAGATTAAGTCTCACTTTGTTAGAGATCATGTGCAAAATTGTGGTATTGAGTTGGAATTTATTGATACAACCCACTAATTAGATAACATCTTCACTAAAATAATGAATGAAGAAAGGTTTTTCATGATTAGGAGAGAATTAGGGATGATAAATATAAATTAAATTTGATAACATGTAAATTGAAAATTAAATATTTGTACATTCATTGTAACCTCTTGATGATTTCAAAATGGGGGGGTTATGTGATATTAGTTGCTCTTGTATTGAGGGAGTAATATCTATATGATACATGAATTTATAAGGAGCCTAAAGCCTAAAAGTAACGTTGATCTTATTGATATCTATGCTTTAAAATAGGCTTTCCTAAATTTTGAATGTGTAATTTTGCATGTTTAGCACATAATTGATGTGTTTATGATCTAGTTTGTTGTTCTTTGATGTTATTGTTATTGTTTATGCTTTCTAAGCATTTAACGATGATATTTCACATGATTTTATCCTTTTTCGTGTGGGTATTTAGTATTTTTTTCATTTTTAATTGAAGTAGGAACCAAGAGAGGAGAAGAAGCATGCAAAATGGAAGAAGAAATTACCATGATCATGGGAATGGTGGATAAAGCCATGCTGGATAAGTGTTATTTTGTATGTTTTGGATGTTTTGACATATTTAAGGTTCAAAACCCTAAGAGCTATCATTCCAATGATTGAGAACTTTCCTTAAGAGGCTAAAAATAGGTTTGAAGGTTTTATAAGGGAGGAAATCAAGATCAACATCCAATTTTAAGGAAGAACATCTCAACCTGCAAAATTCCCAACATAAGGGAGCGAAAAGAAGAGTGGCATCTTCATGAATTTTTGTTTCTTCTTCTCTTTTACTATCGTTTTATATAGTTATTATGTTAGTTGAAAGATTAATTAACATCATGAGTTGCTGAACCGTATTGTAGGGATTTCTTTTTGAACTATTTTGTTGAAATCCTCTTATTAATTTAATTAATGGATGTTTATTATAATTTGTATGCTTAAAACTTGCATTAAATTTAGAAGTTGCTTTAAGTAATTTGTATTAGGTTATGCAATGAGAATTGGCATGCAATAGACTTATAGTTATCAGGTTAATTAATTTATTAGAGAGAGATATTGATTAATTAATTGATTGTCTATAAGATTACTTCATAACTACTTGAATATTTAGGACGTGTTTTGTGGATTGAGAGATTGTAAGACTAATCCAATTTAATTTAACTAGGGAAACTTAGTTACATCTTGAGAGAGCATGAATGGAACATTAGGACATCTTATGCTAAATATAATTAAATTAATAATATGAGAGGAAACAAAGTAAAGATAAAAGTGATTCCTAATCTTTAATCTTGAATTCGAAAGTGTTGCACATTGCTCTTTTTGATTGTTCATTATTTGTTTATTCTATTTTAGTTTATTTTTCAGTATTTATTGTTTGAAATTTTTCTTTAAAAAAATACAACTTAAATTGATAGGTGACTAAACCTAATCATGTGAGATAATATATGTTATATTGCAAGTTTTTAACCAATTTACTAGTGTTATTAACTTAAAACAAGTTAGCAATTAACAAATTTTTAGTGGCGTTGCCGAGGAATAGCAGTTTTAGTATTTTTTTAATTTAGGTAATTTTGATTTAAGGATTTTGATATTTTTCCTTGTGTATTTATAAGTGCATGAATACAAGGAGTACAATAAGGTCCAATAAGTTAACCGAAGAAGAGTTTTCAAGTATAACTAGAAAAGAGAGGGAGTTATGAAGAGTAATGTGCCAAGAGAATATTCAAAGAATCATGGAAAAAAAGGTGAGAAAGGAGGGAATCAAAGCACACTTATGGATTTCATGAGGCCCAATTTTAATGCAAAACAATAAAGCATTAAAAGGCCTCCCATTCAAGTAAACAATTTTGAGATTAAGCAGACTTTGCTCAACATGCTTCAATTGAGTGTTCAATTATATGGGTTGGAAAATGAAGATCCCAATGCCCATATTGTAAACTTCTTTGAGACTTGTGATACATTTTTGTACAATGGGTTCTCCAAATATATGGCTAAGATGGGGTTGTTTTCCTCACCTTAAAGGATAGAGCCAAAGCGTGGTTGAACTCTCTTAACCTGGAGCACATCACTTCATAGGAGCAACTTGCATAAGCATTTCTAGCCAAGTACTTTCCATTTACCAAGATGACAAGGATAATCAAGGAGATCTCAAACTTCTAACATAGTGATGGAGAGTTATTGTATGAGGCATAAGAGAGGTTTAAGGAGCTACAGAGGAGTTTTCCACATCATAACCTACAAAAGAAGTTCCTCTTACAAACATTCAACATTGGAGTAAACTAACATATAAAAGGAATAATTGATGTAGCAACTGCAGGTTTTTTAATTAGGAAAACCATTGTTGCATCTCATGATCTTTTGGAGGAAATGGTCAACAATATTTTCTTATGGTTGAATGAAAGAAGTAAGCAAGGATTTAAAGAGTAAAGAGGGATGATTCCAATTGATTTGGTAATAGTCCTTCAAGAATAAATTTTAGCCATCTCCAAATATAAAACACCTAATGGAACCTTACTATATAGTAGATTGAGTTAGAGTCAAAACCACAAGGAGTTAGGGAAAGTTTAAAGTTCGTTCTACTGTTGCACTAAAGGAAAATAAAAATAAAAATAAAAACTCTTAGATTTTTTAGAAATTAAAAGAAATATAAAAGCCAACTAATGAAATCAAAACAAATAAACATGAAGGCATAATAAAAAAGAACACATAACAACAAAGATTGTAGAAGATATCTCTGGGTTTCAAGAATTATAATTAATCATCAAATATATAGATTGTGCTTAGCCTAAGATGCTAGCTTATAGATCTAAACAAGCTCTTGAATACTAAGTTCCTTAAACAAATGCTATACGATATAAAATATGCCTTTAATCACGCAATAACTTAGAACAAGCTCTCTAAATTTAATCATGTGATATCATTAAACCCAAGGGAACAACTAGCCTAAGCCAAAATATCTCAAGCTCGGATTATGTTACTTAGAGAATTGGAATTCTAGATTAATTGGTTATGTTTACCTATAAAACCAATTAAACTATTGCTACCTACATTATTTGCTAATGAAAATTACATATCAAAAGCCTGTACCTAGCAATTGAACTAAGAATTGTAAATAAATTGGTCAAATCTATAGAATAATTCCTAATTCATATCATTTAATCTGAATTCTAATTCGATCTCAATTTAAAAAACAATGCCCAATGCAAATTAAGTCCCTTATCACAATTATAAAGCCATTATCCCATCAATATTATCTTACCCATAACCCATCATAATGAAATTAACAATAACAAACTCAATTCACAAGATAGCAATTAAAGATGCAGAAAATATAAAGGAATTAAAGAGATAGAGGCTAGAAAAAGGAAATAAAACAATATATTCAACTAAAATTTCAAGTTCATATATTATCCAACACAAACCAAAATGTAAAACACAATACAAGTGAAATAATAAGAGAATAGTAGCTAAAAAGAATAAGAAAACAAGATAAAATTGAATTTTAAACTATCTAGAACACAAAGTAAAAGCTTAATAGTAACTACAAATAGAAATAAATTCTTAGAACCCTAAGATCATGAAGACAAAGTTAGGAAAATAAGATGATCCTCCAAGGAAAGGATGGAGGTTGGAGAATGGAGTCTTTTGCTCTTTAGGGACCCTTTTATACCCGTTCTAAATAGAGAAAACTGAAGGATGGTGAAAATACACTTTTATCCTTCCTTTTTTTTATTGATAGTAAATTAAATGAAGGTATGTTGAAGTAAAATGGCAGGTATTTTAACCACTATTTAGGTTCCTTGGAACTGGGACTTAAACATTAGGTTCCTTGAGTTAATCGGCGTCATTCAGCCTCTTATTGAACTATTATTTAACTCCTTTGTAGCAACTCATTTGCTCCAATCACTTCAAATCATCCCAAAACTTGGCTTTTTCCTCCAAAACATGTTTCAACACCTCCAATCTATCATTCAACACAATATGACACAAGTCGAAAAATTTTTAATAAAAATTAGGGATAAATCTATAGTAAATTACATAATAAAGAATAATAAAACTCATCCTTAACAAAAGATAACTAGCCTTGATAGATAGTTGTAGTTAAATCAGTACTTCCATATGCCATCCAAGTTACAAGATTAAGGAAGTTTTCACTATACCTTATGTTGTTGGTATCTTGGAATTTTTTAAATGTTTGTATGTTTTAGAAGCAAGTATTAACTTGATGCCTTTATCCATTTTAAGGAAATTGAGAATAAGAGATGTGAAACTGATGTCCATGCTCATTCAATTGGCGGATTAGTCCATAAAGAAGCCATACAGGTGATTAAAGACGCGTTGATTAAAGTAGATAAGTTTGTAATTTTGGTTTATTTTATTGTGCTTGACTTTGAAGAAGATGGAAATTGTCCTTCGATTTTAGAAAGGTCCTTTATGAATACAGGTAAGGCACTAGTGGATGTACACAAAGGAAAGCTAGTGTTAAGGATTAGGGATGAGAAAGTGGAGTTCAGCATGAGCAAGTCTTTAAAAAAACTGGTAGAGGGTAGTGATTATATGAAAATTGGTATTGTTGATGAATATGTGACGGAGGCAAGAGAGTAAGTTGATGAAGCAGAGTTGTAAGGAGAAGAGAGCTTAAAAGAAGAGGAGTTGGGTGAGGAGCTTAAGCAAGAAGCCTTAGAGGGAACCAAAGCACCCATCCTACCTTCCATTATGAAACCACCTATATTAGAGTTGAAACCCTTACCTTCCCAACTTAAATACATATTTTTAGGTAAAAATCATACTTTACCCATTATGACATCCAATTAACTTGATTAGCAGTAAAAGGAGAAGTTAGTGGAGACCATCAAAAGGAGGATGAGAGTTATAGGATGGAAAATTTCAAATATTAGGGGTATTAGGCCCAATATGGTCATGCATAGGATGATCTTGAGGAAGGGTGCAAAAAAGTGAGGGGAAAGTAACAACGTTTAAACCCAAATATAAAAGAAGTAGTGAAGAAAGAGTAGCAAGAAAGAGGTAGTGAAGCTTTTAGATATGGGCATCATTTATTCAATTTTAAATAGTGAATGGGTGATCTCAGCACCTAAGAAGGGAGGCATGACTTTGATGGAAAATGAGAAAGGAGAAAAGATATCTATTACTACAATTCACCACTTGGAAAGTATGCATTGACTATAGGAGGCTTAATTTGACCACTAGGAAAAATCACTTCCCATTTTCTTTTGTGGAATAAATGATTGAGAGAGTAGAGGAACATGTATTTTATTAATTCTTTGATGGTTATTTAGGATATAACAAAGTGTTAATCTATCTGAAAGACTAAGAGAAAATAACCTTCGCTTGCCCCTTTGGAACATTTGGATATTGGCGGGTGCACTTTGGCCTTTGCAATGCACTTGCTACCTTTTAAAGGTGCATGATAGGTGCCTTTGCATATATGATTGAGGACATCATGGAGGTATTTATGGATGATTTTTTAATTTTTGGAGATTTTTTAATCATTTTTTGCTAGATTTGGATAGAGTTCTCCAAATATGTGAGGAGTCCCATTTGGTATTGAATTAGGAGTAGTGTCATCTCATGGTTTATGAAGAAGTTTTCTTGAGTCATAGGATCTCATTTAAGGAGATTGAAGTGGATTGAGTCAAGATTGAGGTCATTTAAAAACTACCACCTCCTACAAACATGAAGGGTATTCAAGTATTTTTAGGCCATGTGAGTTTCTATTGATGGTTCATCAAGGATTTTTCTCCCAATACTAAACCCTGGATTAATTTATTGATTAAATATGTGCTTTTGAGTTTGATACTAATAGTTTACATGCTTTTGATAGGTTAAAAATGCACTCAACTTCACTAGATTGGTTATTACCCTTTGAAATCATGTGTGAAGTGAGTGATCATGCTATTGGATGTGTGCTTGGACAAAGGAAAGAGAAGAAAATGCATGGTATATACTATGCAAGCAAGACCTTGATGGGAGCTCAATTGAATCACACCATAACTGAGAAAGAATTACTTATGGTGGTATTTTCTTGTGATAAATTTCTCTCATATCTTTTAGGCTTAAAGTTTATTGTTTTTACAGATAATACAACATTACATTATCTTTTTGTCAAGAAGGATGTGAAGCCAAGACTAATTCGATGGGGGGTTTTTTACTTTAAGATTTCAACATCAAGATAAGGGGTAAGAAAGGAGTTAAAAATGTAGTGGTTGATCACTTATCATGCCTTAAAGGAGGGGATAGCTGAGAAGAAGAAGACATCAATGAGTACTTCCTCGATGAATCCTTAGTGATGGTAACCAATCCCTTTTTTCCATAGTTTTTCGATATTGTATCCTATCTTGCAGGTGGTATTCTTCCTTTTGTCTTTTTATACCAACAAAGGAAGCAATTCTCATTTCAATGCACTCGTTATGTATTGGATGAACTTATGTTGTACAATATATGTGATGATAGTTTGATTCGTAGATGTGTTCTTTAATAGGAAATGTTTGAAGTGTTAACCCAATTCTATAGTTTACTTTATGCAAGGCACTATAAAGCGATCAAGATGGTGGCTTATGTATTGGAATGCAGATTTTATTTATAAAACTTGTTCAAGGATGCTAGTGAATATGTGCTCCATTGTGATAGGTGCCAAAGAGTGGGGAATATATTGAGAAGAGATGAGATGCCACTATTTAATATTTTGGAGATTAAAGTGTTCGATGTATGGGGCTTACACTTCATGGGACCTTTTTCTATCAACTCTAAGTAACTCATATATCTTAATGGGTGTTGGTTATGTTTTGAGATGGACCGAGGTAATAGCCTCTCTAAAAAATAATGGTAAGGTGGTAAAAATATTCATTAAGAAGATATTTAATAAGTTTGGAGTCCTAGGGCCATTATAAGTGATGAAGGAGCTCATTTTTGTAATAACCCCTATGATTCACTTTTAAGGAGATGCCGAGATTATCATAGAGTAGCCATACCCTACCACCCTAAAACAAGTGGCCAAATAAAGATAGTGAATAGAGAATTAAAGAGAAATTTGGAGAAGGTGGTGAATGGTTCAAGGAAAGATTGGGCTTTAAAGTTGGACGATACATTGTGGACATATCAAATAGCCTTTAAGACTCCTATAAGTACGATGTCTTTTGGATTTATCTATAGCAAGGCTTTCCACTTACCTCTAGAATTGGAACATAAGGCTTATTAGGAAATTAGGAAGTTGAATTTTGATTATAATTTGGCCAGTGAAAAGAGGATATTGCAACTAAATGAATTAGAGGAGCTTAGGTATAATGCTTATAAGAATTTTAAGTTATATAAGGGAAGGGTGAAGAAGTGGCATGATGCCTACATCAAGAAGAAGGAGTTTAAGAGTCGGGACTTAGTGCTATTATTAGATTCAAGACTTCGATTATTTCTCAGAAAGCTTAAGTCAAGATGGAGCGGCCCATTCAAAGTTATTCGAGCATTTAACCATAGAGCCTTAGAATTGGAGAACGATAAAGGTGAAACTTTAAAAGTTAATGGTCATAGGTGCAAGTCATACCTTGGAGGGACATTCTCTTTAGAAAGGGAAGTGATTTATTTCCTTTCCCTTACTCATCCGTGATTGAATTAGTGTGGTCAAGCTAATGACCTTAAGTTAGCATGCTTGTCTTTAGTTTATTTGTCTTTGTTAAGTCATGTGTGTTTGGTTTTGATATGATTTGGTTTTGTTTTGGCTTTGATTTTTTCCCCTTAAATCTCTTGATGTTTAGGCACTCAATTATGTGCCTAAAGGTTGCTTAAAAGGCTGGGTATTAATTTATGGATTAGAGGATAACCAAAGGAGCAAAGGTTGAAGGCATTAGGCTATAAAGGAAAGTCACAATACTATAATCATGACAAAGGGATTTATCAAGAATTCCTATAGTTATGGGATTGCCTACCAAAACACACTTAAAACCTAGTTTTATTACTTCTTCTTCCAAGCTTTCCCTCTTGTCTCTCTAAAACACGCCCCTAGCCCCCAATATCTCAAAATCCATCAACTTTCCACCAAAACTTTATGATTTCTTTAAGTTTTCCATCATTCTTCATTAGATTTCATCATATTTCACACTACCTACACATAAACACCAAGTTTTGACACTTTCCTCTTCTCTTTTCTCTCTACCAAGGTTTTTCATCTTCTCTCTTATTATTTGTTGCGTTGGTTAGTTGACTTAAAATTTAACGGGTGTTTGAAATGATTTTTACTTAAAAAACTAACGTACTTTTAAGGCAAGTGCACCAATCGCAAAAGTAATAAAGTGGAGTAAAATTTAAAACTCCGAGTGTTGAACCCACGGGGAAAAAGATTACTTAATTACCATGTTGATTGGATTACAATTATTTAGGAAAATCTAAAGAAATTGATTGAAAATTGGAAAAAGGCTAAAAATTGGATATT
>JAOXYD010073797.1:0-12551 GCA_028565735.1 Pinacopodium congolense
ATCTAAATCATATGTTACTTCTAAGATGTCAAGCAATAGCATTATTCTTATTGGTAAAAGAGATAATTTTTTATATTATTGATTTAAATGATCTCTCTAATTATGATGTTAAATGTTTGGTATCTATGAGTGAAGTTGTTTGGATGTGGCTAGAAGACTAGGTCATGTAACATAGAGCTCCTATCCAACGTAAACAACAAGTAACTTGTAAATGGGTTACCTAAGGTGAAATTTGAGAAGGAAAAATTGTGTTGTGCTTGACAATGAGGAAGCAATCCAAAAATTCATTTAATAAAAAGAAATTGGAACAGCATTTAGACCTTTAAAAATTTTGTATATGGATTTGTTTAGTCCTTCTAGAGTTGTTAGCTTAGGTGGAAAGACATATACATTTGTTATTGTTGGTGATTTTAGTAGGTTTAAATGGGTAATATTTCTTATTAGTAAGGATCAATGTTTTAGGTCCTTTGTGAAGTTTGCTAAGAGAATTTAAATTGAGAAGGATTATACAATTACACCCATTATGAGTGCTTATGATCGGAAATTTGAAAATAATTTTTTTGAATCCATTTGTGATGAGAATGGAATTTTTTAATAATTTCTCCACACCTATGATTCTTTAACAAAATAGAGTTATTAAGAGGTAAAATAAAACGTTACAAAAGATAGATAGGAATATATTAAAAGAGTATGAAGTTTCTAAATATTTTTAGGTCGAAGTTGTTAGTTGTGCTTGTCATATATTGTTGTGGTCTATATCAAATCAAATTTAATCCACTTTTAACCTAAGACTAGCTAAAGACAAGCATACCTTATTAATAAGAAATGTAAATGATGAGTAATTGAGTATCGTATTCTACAAGGATCAATTTGCAAATATTAAGTCACACGATGTTTTATTATTTAGACGATTCATGTTTTGATTAATGAGAGTTAAAAACTAAAAATTAACTAAATGCTATGAATGCAATCTATCATCGATTAACGATTAAGACTTTTTCAATGTTATGAACTAGTTAAGGCTCTGGATTTTGATAGGTTAATCACTTCTACTTGCAGGTGGTGGAATCATTTAGGACATACTTCATTCAATCAAGATGCTATTAATGATCACAGACACATTTTTTCTCTTTTAAACACAAATTATTTACTTGATCCATAAATAACTTAGAATAAAAGGCATAAATAATAAGAAGCCTAAATCTAAGTTCTTTAAATATAGGAACCCTCGCATAAGACTTTAAAGTTTGATCCACTTTTATGTACATTTTAAAAGACAAGTACATTTTATGTTGATTTAAAGTAAACATTTTGGACTTAAAGACCAAAATTAAGGAAAACTCAACATCATGCACTTTAGAATCTTCAAGATATTTAGGTTATAAGTTTTACTTGAAGCTTTAATAACTATAAGGGCTCAAATTTTCATTTGCAAATCTTATATGTTTTCAAAAGTTTAAGGTTGAGTCAAATGAAACATTTTTTAAACTTGTGTAAATTGCTTTTGAAATAAAAAGTCGTTTTGAAATTTTTGGGAATAGTTAAAAGAGAGTAAACATTAGAAGTTTTCAAATCATGTTTAAATTTTCATAAACCAAGAAATAATTTATTTTAAAACTTAATCGAATGATTTTAGTATTCAAAATTAATTAAGGAAAACTTTTTAAATTTTTGAGAGTCAAGTTTTTGGGTATTTGAATGTGTTTGGAAGTGTTTTCATTAATTTTTGTAGCCTACACAGTATCCTCAATAACACCCCTTAACAATAGTCAATAACATCATTGTAAGAGACTGTTGAAGTCAAGCCATTGTCCAAAAGATAAACATTGAGTGACAATAGTGGGTATAATGATGTCGTTATAGTGTAAGAATAGATAGAAGGATAATGGTAGGTATTAACGAGTAGTTAAAAATCACCATTGTGCACACTGTCAAATTAGTAACGATTGATTTTTGATTTCCAATAGCTAATGGCTAGTTTGATATTCTAACGAGATTTTGAGCTTAAGAAGATTGTAAAGAATAGTTTTAGAGGTTTTAGAAAAAAAATTCAATGAATTTTCATTGTGTTTTAAACATCAAAAGTGATTAAAAGTTTATTTCTTAAGCATTCTTTGTGCATTCTTGCCTTTTTAAGTAAGGAGCTTTTGTTTTTTTTTATTTCAATCCAATATTTCTATTTTGTAAAGCTTTCAAGAAAGGTCTTCATTCATGTCATTCATCTTAGAAAGCTTTTGAGCTCTCCTTTTAGTTATTGAAATTTCAAGTAAAACACCTTTGAAGTGTAAATTGAGTTCAAAAAGGGTATTTATGTTTTTTATTGGGTCGGGATTGGTTCAAAGATTCCTCTTTACCTTAAAATTTTTTGTAGAAAGTTACGCTTTACATTCACCAAAGAAAGATTGGGTTTGTAAAGGGCTCATATTCATCCAAAGAAGACTTGTAACTTGTTTTAATTAAGAGTGGACATAGGTAATTAAGATTATTGTTGAATTACTATAAAAGTCTATTTTGTATCCTTCTTTCCTTAACTTCTTACTTACTAAAACTTGTGATTGATATTGAATTATCTTAATGTTAATTATTGTTATATTATTGATACATCATCGTATTTATTTTGAATATTAGTTTAGGGACTTCATACTTAAGAGAAATTAATTTAAGTGTTTTAGGTTGTTAGTTTAAAAATTTTTAGAACATGCAATTCAGTTTAAACAGTTTTAGAATATCCAATTCAGTTCCATTAGGACTTACAGTGATGATGGCCATTTCCATTATATTTCGCTCATTTTAGTAAATGTTGTAGTTATATTACTACTTAACAAGGCTATTACTTGTTATTTTTATTTGCAATTTCCCATTTTTATATATAATTAAGTTTCAATCTAACATTAATTTTATTCTTTTGAAATTAGGAAGGTTTAAGAACTTTTCAATTATAAATTGATGATAAAAGAGGCAAGTTGAACCAAAAAATTCAAGTCTTGAAGAATTAAATCATGTAGAAGATAAAAAGTGTCTCGACAAATTACTAAGTATGTATAGTCATTGGGAAATCTAATTTGAAATTGTCGATTAGGATTCCATCTTGAATCAAGACTCTTATGGAAAGTGAAGTGCATTTTTAGTTGTTTCCTAATTAGTTTGTCATTTTGTTATCGGACTTTGTGGAACCTTTTAAAGCTAGGTTTTGATTTATATAGCATTTTATTCTCTTATAGCCGTCCCTTATCACTTTTAGGTTTAGAAATCAACTTTCTTTTCTTCTTTCTTCTCTAGTTGTCTCTCTTTCTCTTTGTCCCTTAAAGGTTAAGTTTTGATTCTTAATTCAAGGAAACTAAAATCTTGGAACTCTATAGATCATGAGATGTTTTGTTTTTAATTCTATTTTGTTTATTATCCAAGTATTAGACTTTTTTCTACTTTATATTTATGATTGTTTTGGTTAATATCAAATGTATGCAACTAATTTATTAATTATTATGATCTATAGCTAAGTTAGATATTGGATATGTAATTGTTCAATTCCTCTAATTAAAGTGGTGACTAGAATTTAAGATCAAGAATTATTATCCTTAGGAGGAAAGTTTAATTAGGTTGAATGCAACTACTTTTACTTATTTTATTTACCTTCATTGGTCTTTCTAATTCTTAATGATGTTATTTAATTAAATCTTAGATTGTATCTAGGGTTTTTAAATAGCTAAGGTTAATTGGATCAAATGCTGAAGGTTAGCCATTTATAAGGAAAGACAGAAATTAAGTTTAACAATGAATATTTGAATCATAAATTGACAATCTTTTGCATCCATAATTAATCAGTGTTCCAATGATGAATGTAAGTAAATATCAAGGCTAGTTTAATTAATTACTTTTCATTCGTTATTAACTTTAGCATTTTAATTTTTCTTAATTCTTCATAATTTGGTCAAAACTCCCTTTAGTTTACTACTTTGTGCAAGTAATGATAAATTTCATTGGAACCCTTTGTGTGTATGGACTTTATTCCTTGTAATACATTCTTTTTTATTGTAGGAGATAAGTTTTACATTTTGGGTGTAGGTGATAATAGTACCAAAATTTTTGCACCATCATCAAAGAGTTATTGATTATTAATGTTTATTACCAGATTGTTGAAAGGAAATGCTTTGCAATTTGATCCAGAGATAGTGAAAACTACAAAAAGATTAAAAAAGGAGATCAAACATAAAAGGCAAAAACTTAATTCACCTTGTGAAAGAGAAGAAAACAATACAATGGTTGAAAACATAATTTTAAGCTGCTTGCCACCCCAAATTTAAACTGAGAACCATTACATTACTTTTTCTAATTTTGATGTTAATAGTACTTTTGAATTAAAATCTGGTTTAATTTATCTTTTACCAATTTTTTGTGGTTCTATAGGTGAAGATCCATGCCAACATCTAAATGAGTTTTAAGTAGTGTACAGGTATAATGTTTAATTAAGCTATTGAGGAGCAGATTAAGCTTAAAGCCTTCCTTTTTTTTCTTGAAAGATGATGCACAAGATTGGTTATACCACTTATATCTTAGAGCATCACCACTTAACATGAGATGAAGATACTTTTCTCAGTGAATTTTTCATTGCATCTAAAGCTGCCAGTATTAAAAAAAAAGAAGATATCTTGTAGCATAATAGTAAGCTTTTAGTCCCCATGACACCTAAAAGGAGGGGTAAATTAGGGGTTTTTACAATTTCTTTCTAAGTTCATTAAATCTAAGGTCACAAATTTTATAATTTATGGAGGCTAAAACTCAATTCCTAATTCACTGAATTAAATTAATAATCAAGTGGAACCTAAATAAATAACAATTCAAAAAAAAATAAAAATAAAAAAACTTGTAAATAAATGAAGTAAAGGGGAAGAGACAACAACAACCAATTTATCCTTATTCAGAGATATCCACTTTTTCCTACATCTAGTTCTTAACAAAACTTGTTAAGATTTTCACTATAATAATAAAAATACAACATTAGTTTATAAATCCTTTTTGAAGGTTTAAGGATAACCTTTTATAAGCATTTTTCAAGGTTCAATGATAACCTTTATCTCCTTTTTCTAAGATTAAAGAATAATCTTACAACTTTTATGAGGCTTAAGTATGAACTCACAATAATACCAACTCTTTTCTCAATTTCACTCTTCTCATAGACCTTCCAAAATATCACTCTTAACTCATCAAGGTGTTTAAAACTCACACTACACTTAAAATGAATGAAACACACAAAATTCACAACACTCACACAAACCTCAAACAACATTTAACCAAAATATCATAAACAATTCTTAAATCACTTTGTATGATTGTTTCTTATACACTTTATGCATAAAAATTATGCAAAACATCTATTTATATAGCTAGAACATCAAAATAGATGTCTATTATGTTTTAATGCATGAAATAAAAATTTATGTTGGTTTCTAACAATTAAAGCATGATCTTTGCTTTGACTTGCCGACCAGTTTTCCACTGGTTAACTAGTCCACTCCTTAAACTAGTTTCCACATCAATTTTCACATCAAATCCATTACAAAACAACTACTAACTTATTCATATGCATTATAATATATTCCAAACATCATCAAATACATCTAAACTCCATTTTACACAATTAAACTCAAACACATAAATTAAAAAAAATCATGTTCCTCCAGTTTACCAACTTTTCTTAACAAATTATCATATTAATTTCAACTTCATCTTCTTACTCAATCATGCACATTACCACTTCATTTTTCACATTCAATATTCAATCCACACAAATCATAACTCTTATCAATATTTAATTCATATATTCACTAACCATTTAACCTAATCATCCATTCATTCAAACATACCGATATCAATTCAATACCAAAACCAATTTCATCTATAAAGAGGATATTCATACACAACAATCATATATAAATCCTTTTGATATTGCATCCTATAGGCAAATCACTAAACATGAATACTATATGAATGATGTGAGCCTTCAGGCACTATGGTAACACTAAGAAGAGACTTATACAAAAACTCACTCATAAAAACTTATCAAATTCTACTCTTGAACTTGACCTTATATCTTCAACTTTAAGTTTAGGTCTAATGCTCTTTCCATCTTGGTCTATATCTATCTTTCTTTAACTTGTATAAACACTTCAAACCATGTTCTTCAACTCCAAGGATAAATCAAAGATGCATCTTCATAATATGTTTCCTCTAAACCTTTCTTAAACACAATAAACTTTAGAAATATATTAGTAAAGAAAATTTCCCATCATTAAAATAAAGGTGGGACCATCCCTTGGTTTAACATGAACAATTATATGAGTACTGGGAGCATTTTAAAAATTTTTATACAAGTTATCCACATTACCAAATTAGTGCCTAGCTCCTAATCTAATACTTTTATGAGGGACTTATATTGATTGATAGAAATATGATTGACGTAATAAGTAAGGGAGCACTAGTTGATAAAACTACCAAGGTAGTTAGAATTATAATTACAAACATGACATCCAACTTAAGTAACTGGGGAAAAGATTGGATTATCTATATAGACATGCCAATGAGTTAAATATTTCTTGTTTAAAAAAATATCTAATTTCTGTTATGTCTAAATTGGTTATAGCAAAGACAAAAACAACAAAGACTTATAGAAATTGTTCATTGGTAGAGCATCCAACTGATATGTGCATAACTCTATAAAAAGATCCTTATATGTAGGTTAATGTAGTAGGTGGATTTCTCAAACAACTACAATGGAATTATAACTTCTATTAGTATACATATAATTTATCTTAGAAGGACCACTTGAATATTTGCTACGACAATGCATAAAGGAAATAACCTCCATATAATTTTTATCAATACCAACAGCCTTACCTTCCTAGAAAATAACCTAATTAGAGCTTTGATTCAAGTACATCTCTTGATAATATTGTTAAAACTCTATCCATTAACACTATGAAATTTTAACAAGAGACAAGAGCTATTATTTAGAATTTAGAGAGCTAAATAAGTCAAATGGCAAGCATAGTTAATAAGTTAAAAGCATAGAATTATATCAGATTCCCATCTCAAACTGTGATGAATCTAAAGGAAAATGTAAGTGTGATAATGTTAAGGATTGAAAAAAAGTTGGAACTTCCAACTAAAGACACTCTTGGACCTGTACAAGAAGAAGGTGGGAAAAGTAAGTTAAAAAAAAGCCTTTTGATAATGATTTGCTATCGTGTAAGTCTATTTTAGACAAATACAAACATGTTTGACCTTTTTCTTGAAAAATAGAAATATGAGAGAAATTTAGATTTATATGAAACCTTTTAAGGATGTGAGTTGAACAACCCACGTTTTTTAAGCTACAAAGCAAGTGCCTCTTTTTGCTAAATCTTTGGAAGAGTTGTTAGCATTGAAAAGAAATAAAAACTAAAAAGTATTAGAAAATGAGAGTAGGGGAGAATGTGTTTTCTAATATTCAAAAGAATCTATGAGAGAAGTATAAGGATTTAGGTATGTTCTCCATTCCTTGTATAATAAATAGCACTAAAATTGAGAAAGCAATGCTAGGTTTATAAGCATCAATTAATATAATGCCATATTCATATATGCTTTTTTGAAATAAGGATCTTTAGAGAAATTTGGTTTAATAATTCAGTTAGATGATGGATTAAATGCATATCCTAAGGCATTTTTTGAGGATGTTATGGTTTAAGTTAATAAATTACTTTTCCTTACTGACTTTTAAGTACTTGACATAGGAAAAAAGGATCAAATAAACATGATTCTATTAGGAAGACCATTTTTTAAAATAGATTAGACCAATATTGATGTTTATAATTTTACATTATCCATAGAATTTGAAGTGAATATTGTTAACTATAATATCTATGATGATTTGAAATACCTTGATAATGACAATCTTGTTTATTTAATTGGTACGAGTGACTCTTTAGCACATGATACCTTTAAGATTGATGGAAAATATGAATTATATTTCTTTAGGAGCTTATTGAAAAATAAAAAAATAAATTTAAATTTTAAGTTTCAAAAGTTAACAGAAGGGTTGACTAAATTGCTCGAGTTAAAATCAATAGATAAGGTATTCTATATTAACCTTCAATTAACTAACACAACTTGTACCTTTTGTTTTACAAATGCATATGCTAGAGCAAAAACCACCCCTAAGGTCTAACTTATGAGAGATGGTATCAAGTTAAACCAAAAACATTAAATAAAGGTGTTTTTTTAGAGGTAACCCAAGTTCTCTATCTCATTTTGATAATGTTATTTGATTAGTTAAATTTTTAGTTATTGATTTTCATATCTTTTATTAGTTCTACGTTTATTTTACTTTACATGAATTGATAATTTGGTGATTTAGGATATGTTGTTTCTATGTCTAGTGCAAATCAGAATTCTATTTATGTGGAGGCAGAAGTGGAATTGCAAGCCTAAACGATGTCGTTTCACCCTCTATAAAAGCACCATTTATATTTTAAGTGGTGACCCAAATTAGGTAGAAGCATAACAATGACCAAGGCTAGTACTTTTTTTATTCCAAAAATTTAAGCACCATTTTACTTTAAGAAAAGTTAGAAGAATAATGGTAACCCTCAACAACATCATTCTCTTCTATGCCAAGAACTGTTTTATTTCCAAACATAGATAATAGATTGCTCTAAACAATGATGCTCTTCCTTATTTTAAGCACCATTTATGTAACATTTTTCATTATAAAAACCTAGCCGCCCTCTATTTCTTCGCTGTTAAATCAACCTAACTAATAGCCACCTTTAAGTTATCCTCTTGTTTCTATCCTATCTATCCCATTGTTTAACTCTATAGTTATGATTTTATCAAAATTTCCATAATAATTCAGGGAAGTCATCTTTTATATCTTTTTATATTTTTATTTTCTTATTATGCGTACTTATGCATACATTGAAGAAAATGCTTGTTTTAAGTATAGGGGATTAAGGTTACACTTACACTTGATTATGTTTTAGTTCTTGCATAGATCGTCAATTTTAGGAACTATTTTATAATGTTATATTTAAGATGATTCAACCAAATATTTTTCATTAATTTTATTTTGAATTGATTGAATTGTGTGTTTGCTTTGAGATTTGAATTGAATTGATTGAGTATGAAAGTAACACATATTGTGTCATTGAATGCACCAAGAATATGACCTTAAATGATTTTTGACAATTGAATGAGGAGGCATGGTGTAAATTTGAGGTTAATTTGTCTTAACCTGTGAGTTTTTAAGTCTAAAAAATTGAAACAACTATATCAATCTATTCTTTCTTTGATACGTGGTGTTCTTCTCTAGCACTATATGTTTAGAACTTGCTTTGAACCTTTTTTAGATGACATTGGTATATACTTTCATGAAAAGGATAAAGGTCTCCTTTGATGTAAACCTTAAGCTTAGCTAGCTTATCTAATTGATTATCCATCTTAAACCTTTTTAAGATGCCTAAAAACTTTTCTTTGAATTAATATCCATATTAGCCTTTAATCAAATATCCTTACACAACCATAGATTTTTTTTACAATAAATAAATAAATAATAAATGGGAAGCATAAAAGCTAAATATAATGGCTTTAAGTAAAAACTTATCTGAAGGCTAGCCCTTATGGGACTACATCTAAGCAAGAAGTTATGACAACTTTTACAGTTACTAACATAACAAATGAAAAATGATTGAATTGAGAAATAAAAGATTAGGTTAATAGAAGGGCTTTGTAGATGAATAAGTTAGTCTTTAATTGTCAACATTTTTTAAGAGAGCATAAGACCATCCATCTTAGTCTTGATTATCTCTTTAATCCACTTTAATGAATGCATTAAAGAATGGGATACTTTCATGCTTTCATTATTAAATATTCTTTGGTTTCTTCCTCTCTATATTACACAAATGCAGTTGTAAAAAGCCACCTTGAATGTAGTATGATAAGGAAGAATAAGACCATGAACGAAATCAACCTAGCTTTGTGTATTGCACCAACTTTATTCTTTATATGAAAGAGAGAAAAGAAATCAAACTTAAGGCATAGTTGAGCAATGAAGCTACATCTGAAGAATAAATGATGAATAAATTTTAGATCCAATTTGCAAAGTTTTAGGTTCTATCTGTTACTGCCTCACACCTAAGCCTGCCCATAGTAGAGGGTCTATTTTTACATGCTAACTAAGCAATAAAAGACACTTTAGGAAGGTTTTGTTTACACCAAAACAATTTGTGCCAAGATACTAGGAACTCATTAAGAATAGCTCTCTACATGATTTGCTACAAAAGATAGAAGAGGAATGTTTTAACCATGAAACCTTGTCCTCTCTATACTAATTTAGGTTATAGTTAGGGAGGCTTTCATAAATAAGTTCAAAGCCCCTAAAGCAGCATTTTCACCCACTATTATTGATAAGAGTTTCCACCTTTTCCTTAAAGGAAAGCAGATGACTGAGATTGAAAAATTTTGGTATCAGGTATAAAAGATCAAGTTTAGTCCAATTATCAAACTAAATCTAGCTACTCTTACCATTTCTAACCTTATATTAAAAAATGGTTTGAAGATTGATCCTCATTCTAAAAATCTATAATAGGGCCCATGGAATGGTAGTTTTTTACCTTGCACTCCCAAAAGCTACTACCTTACAAGTAAGTAGAGTGAATCTATTTTACCTATAGTGCTTCCTTATCATTTAATATTATAATATTCTCCAAATATTCTTAGATAGGTCTACCTTGAATGTAGTTATAATAAAATCGAGGCCTAAACCTCCTTGCTTTTTTTGCAATGAGAGTTCACGCCATTTAACTTGGCTAAACCTTTCTTAGTTGTATCCCTTTGCCAAAACAAATCCTCATCATACTTTCTATAGCTTTCATCATTTTCCTAGTTAGGATTAAATGAGAGGTCCAATAGATGTATAAGTTGTTTAGGAGAAAGTTAATAATTTGAATTCTCCTTGCAAAGGATAGTGATTTTTTCCACCAACTTATGATCCTCTTATGCATATTTTATGTAGCAATCCACAATATTTAAAGGTAGGTTTTCTAGATATGATAGGCAAACTAAGGTACCTAAAAAATGAAGGGTTTATTTTGGAATCTAGCAAGAACTACCAACCAGATAGCATAGTATTCTACTACTATTAAGAATGTAATGTGGTTTGCATCCTCATTGACTTTATAACCAGAAATTTTATAGAAGCAATTGACTACCTTTAAGAGAGTCTTAATGGAATGCCTATTAGCTCCACAAAGAAGAATTATGTCATTAGTAAACGCTAAATTATGTATGCATAAATCCTTACATGCACTGTGATTGGAAAAATTAGAGCTAAAATTGATTATGTGGCATAATAGCTCATTAAGAGCCTTAATACATAGAGTAAATATGTAGGTAGAGAGTGGATCTCCATACCTCGAACCCTTATTAATTTAGAAAGGTTTATTAAGTTCCATGTTGATAAGAATACTAACGGAAACTAAGGTAATGCATTCTATTACCCATCTAATAAATTTGGGGAAAAACAAACCATTTCATAATTTCACTAAGAAAGCTCCAACTAATTGAATCAAAAGCCTTATGTAAGTCTATTTTGATTGCATAATATTTTGATAGGTTCTTTTTATGGTATGCATTGAAACTTCTTAGACTAGAAGAATATTATCTCCTATATTCCTCCCTTATATAAAGGCTGATCGACTAAATATTGAAGATGGTATTATAATAAGAAATTGGCTTATAACCCTCTAGATTAGTAGGGTTAACTACCTTATGAACCAAGTAGATATAATTCTTATTAATATCCTTAAGGAGTTTACTAGAGTTGAATAATTCAAAAATAACTTGAATGACTTAATTACTTATAAGGTGCTAAAAGTCTAAGTAAAAATAAGCATTAGAACCATCAGGGCCTAGAGATTTGTTAGGATTGAGAGATTTAACAACTCTTACCATCTCTTCCTTACTAATATGATATGTAAGGAGGTGAATTCCTTATATGAATTAGGGAATCGTAAAATAAGAGCATTATCCCTTACTTTAACCATATTACCCTTAACTTCTACCTAGTTATAGAATAATGGAAATCTACTGTATGATAGAATTTTCTAAGGTTTAATTCCTTTGTTTTTTAGCTTGTTAGGTGTTAATGGGTAATTTACATAAGTTTTTAATGCATATTTTACTATGTTTTTGTCCATTTATTATATGAAGTACACCAATGTTGAGCTATTCTTTTTTATTTCATGTACTTGTTGAATTGGGAACAAATTGGAGGAGTTTTGGGCTGGATTATAGTGAATTGGAGCAAAAAGATCGAGTTATAGGAACCAATATGGGGGGGGGTCTATCAGCCCGCTATATTGCTCTAGTAACCCGTCGTATACTTTTGAATTTAAGACTAATACGGGGGTCTCCCAACTATCTTGCCGTATTGGTGTCAGAAGGCAACGTTTCATTAAAATCAGTGTGAGAACATAATGAAATGACACCTTATCACCTCAGAAACCCTAGGAGCTATCCAA
>JAOXYD010073818.1:0-12550 GCA_028565735.1 Pinacopodium congolense
ACTGAATTTCTTCCTCAAACTCCAAATCAAGTAACTGAAGGATGGAATTTTCATAAGTCAGTCAAAGGATACCCGAGAGCTTCTAAAGTGATTTGGCATGGATCAAAGAAAGCCCTTAGGAACTACTATGAGCACATCTACCAAGTTGAATAAAGATGAAGATGGGAAAGAGGTAGATGTCAAACTCTTTCGAGGTATGATTGGAAATCTATTATATTTAACAGTTAGTCAACCAGACATCAAGTTTAGTGTTTGTCTAGATGCACAGTTTCAATCATTTCCTAAAGAATCATATATGTTAGCTTTTAAAAGAATTTTATGAAATTTGTGTGGTACTTTAAATTTAGGACTATGGTATCCTAGAAATGCATGTTTAGACTTGGTTGGATATTCTGATGTCGACTATACAGGTAGTTTATTTAATAAGAAAAGTACATTCGGCGCATGTCATTTTCTAGGAAATGCATTAGTTTCTTGGTTTTTTAGAAAAAAAAATTATGTTGCATTGTCTACAGTAGAAGCAGAATTTACGCAAGAGCTTCTAAAGTGGTTTGGCATGGATCAAAGAAAGCTCTTAGGAACTCCTATGAATAAAGATGAAGATGGAAAAGAAGGTCGATGTCAAAATCTTTTATGGTATGATTGTTAGTCTATTATATTTAACAGCTAGTCGACTAGACATCATGTTTAGTGTTTGTCTATATGCACGGTTTGAATACTCTCCTAAAGAGTCACATCTGTTAATTGTTAAAAGAATTTTATGATATTTGTACGGTACTTCAAATTTAGGACTATGTTTAGACTTGGTTGGATATTTTGATCCCGACTATGCGGGTAGTTTTCTGGATAAGAAAAGTATATTTGGTGTATGTCATTTTCTAAGAAATGCATTAGTTTCTTGGTTTTGTAGAAAACAAAATTCTATTGTATTGTCTATGGCAGAAGTAGAATATGTAGTCATCAGTAGTTATTTCACTCGAGTATTATAGCTTAAAAAATAACTTACAGATTATGGTTTGAACTTTGATCAAATTCCTATTCAGTGTGACAATATAACTACAATCTGTTTGATAAAAAAAATCCTATGCAACATTCTTGAACTAAACATATAGAAATTTGACATCATTTCATTCAAGATCATGTGCAAAATGGTGATATAGAACTTGAATTTGTTGACACATTACATCAATTAGAAGATATCTTTACTAAACCATTATGTAAAGATCATTTTTGTACTATTAGAAGAGAAATTAGTATGATCGATGGGCTATCTCTTTGATATTATGTTTACACATTTTCTGTTGATTCCAAAAAGGTGGAGAATAGTAGTATGCTTATATTTTTTTTTTAGGGGAAAAGAATGTTTTTTAAGGGGAGCTACATATACATGAAGATGCAATCTTTTTAGGGGGAGAAGCATGTTTTTAGGGGTAGCTACATATACATGAAGTAAGGGGGAGTTAGTTAGAATTGAATAACTTGAATCTTGAAATTTGATCATATTAAACTATTTGTATTGTTTAAATCATTTCAATTTTATCATTAACAAAAAGGGGGAGATTGTTGAACCAAGGGAGGTTTCACCCAATTTTGATGATGACAAAACACCCCTTCTACTAATATTTTTATTTGAGTGTGTCTAAAGATAGGTATGTTGAAGAAGAAGAGATTTCGTTAAATAGTGATGTATTGACGATGAAGACCGAAGGTCGGATGACCAAATACAAATGATCAGTCGAACGAACTATAACACTAAAGGAAGTATCAGTTGACTGAAGGAGGATTGGTCGACTGAATGATGTAGAGCGGTCTACCGAATGAACGTCCTGGGGAAGATCGACTGACTGAATAAAGACTGATCGACCGAATGAGTAAGTTTAGAAGATCGATCGACAAAACATGGCCTATCGATTTACCGAACAGTGCGCAACAGTTACATTACACAACGGAGAGAAGATTTTCCCAACAAATATAAAGGATATATAATAGACACCTCTATTAGACAATGGTCCAAGAGGTTGATTAATGCTCTAATGGCTATAAGTCTGAGTATGAATAGACAGGGAATGGGAGGAGCATAGATATCACTATCGTACAGAATACGAGTTTTGTAAAGTTGATTAAGTGTCTTAAGAGTTTAACGTATATACGTAAGAATACTTGTTTATCACGTTTGTGTGAAATCTTGTGTTTTCTCTACTAGTGAGAAATTGATTCATTATTTTGATGTTATTCTTGAGCCTATAAAAAGAATTTGTCTAAAGGTTATTCTTGAGACTTAAAAAAGAATAGTGGGTTATCCTTCAGCCAAAAAGGAGGCATAAGTTGTTAATATTCTCAAGTTTGTAGTTTTTATTATACTTTTAATAATTTTCAAGTATCCTTCATATCGTTTGTTTCATAATTGTACTATTGAGCTTCGGCAAATTATTGTTTCTATGTTTAGTTTAATTATTTTAAGAGTTTAAGAACCTAATTTAACCCCCCTATTAGGTGTCATTTGGGGAAGAAGCAAGAATAGAAGGGAAAGAAAGTCATGGAGAGTGAAGAGAAGGAGAAAGAGGAAGAAAATTATAGAAGAGAGAGAGCTAAAGAGAGTGATAGAAGGGAGAGAGCTTAAGCATGTAAAAAGAAGAAAGAGAAGCAAGTTATGGGTGAAAGTTCTTGAGAAGTCACCTAAGTTGTTTGCAGACCCTAATGTCAAACCTTATAAACCTAGGATGTCTTGCCCTCAAAGGTTGAAGAATACAAACATTGAAAAGCAATTTGGAAAATTTTTATAAATGTTTAAGAAATTACATATCAATGTCCTATTTATCAAGGTGATTACCTAAATTCCCCCTTATGAAATTTTTTTAAAAGAAATTCTATATGAGAAAAGAAGATTAGAGGAGTATGAGACTATAAAACTTAATGAGGAGTATTCTGTTATCCTATTGAAGAAGTTGCCTCCAAAACTTAAGAACCCTAGTAGTTTTACCATTCCTTGTACAATCGGTAGCTTATAGATATACAGGGTTTTGACAAACCTTAGAGCTAGTATCAATTTGATGCCTATGTCTATCTTTAGGAGATAAGATAAGAATAGCAAAAACCCACCATAGTCTCATTACAATTGGTTGACCGATTTGTATCTAAGAGGAATCATTGAGGATGGATTTGTAAACATTGAAAAATTCATTTTTTTTAATTTCCTTGTTTTCAATATGCAAGAGGATAGTACATTACTTATCATCTTAGGATAGTCACTCATGGCTACAACAAGGGTACTAATTGATGTCCATAGAGAGAAGCTCATCCTTAGTCTTTAGCATGAAGAGACTGAGTTCGATGTGTTCAAGGTAATGAGGCATCACTCCACTTTTGATTCATGTAACATCATTGGATTCAATTCCATTTAAGCTAATCCATCACTCTATCTTTGTTTAGATCCATTATAAAAGCACTAATAGTTTGAAGAAGAGGAAGTGTTGGAAGTGCTGTAAGAACTAGAAGTTGGGAGGAGAGCTCTAGTTGGATTCAATCTAGTACGTATGAGCCTTCAAAAAGATCAATCAAGTCCCTTACAAAGCCATCCATTGAAGAACCCCAAATTCTAGACCTTAAGCCTTTTCGCCTGCACTTAAAATATGCCTTTTACAACTTCTATCATAATTACCTATGATCATTTCATCATCATTAACAGATACGTTGGAGGAGAGATTGCTAAGAGTGCTTCAAGGGCATCAATGTGCAATGGAATGGATGCTAGCTGACATATAATGGGTTAGTCATTCTACTTGCACTCACAAATTATTCATGGAAGAAGAAAGTAAACCCTTGGTCTAGCCACAGCGCAGGCTCAATCCTAATATGAAGTAGGTGGTGAAGAATGAAGTAGTAAAACTCTTGGATGCTAGTATCATCTTTCCTATTTTTTATTCTACGTGGGTCAATCTGATTTAGGTGGTATCTAAGAAAGGAGGAACTAATTTGATGAAGAATGAGTAAAAAGAATTAATTTTTGCTAAGAAAGTCATGGGATGGCATATGTGCATTGATTATCTCAAGTTAAATGACACCACTAGAAAGGATCACTTTCCTCTTCCCTTCATTAATTAAGCTATGAAAAGATTGGTAGGGGATAGTTTTAATTGTTCCTTATATAGGTATAACAGATACTTTCAAAATTCGTTTGCTCTTAAAGACTAGGAATAGATGACATTTACTTGTCATTATGACACCTTCTCATACAAGCACATGCTTTTTGGTTTGTGTAATGCTCCAACCACTTTTCAACGCTACATGGTGGCAAAATTTACAGGCATGATTAAGACTTTCATCAAAGTTTTCATTGATGGCTTTTCTATTTTTGGAACATCATTTGATGCTTGTTTCGACAATTTGAAGAAGGGGTTTAAAACATGTGAAGAGAATGATTTGATTTTGAAATGGGAAAATGTCATATTAGGGTGCAAGAATGCATCGCATTAGGTAATAAGATTTCGAGTAGGGGAATAGAAGTAGATCCAGGAAAAATTGAAGTAATTGCTCAACTTCTGTTAGTTACTTCAGTTCAAGTGATTCAGAGCTTTCTTGGACATGATGGATTTTACAGGAGGCTCATCAAGGATTTTCCAAGATATCCATGCCCTTGACTGATCTATTGACCAAGTATGCAGTTTTTAATTTTGATGATAAATGTATGCATTTTTTTCATTTGTTATAGGAGAAGCTCACCAATGCACCTATCTTGGTATCATTCAATTAATATCTTCCATTTGAGTTGATATATGATGCAAGTGATTAGTAATTAGTGCTATTTTAGGGCAAAGACATGGCAAAATTTTTCATCCAATATATTATGCAAGACATACCTTAAATTATACCCAGTGGAATTGCACCACCACTGAGAACAAAATGTTAGTTGTGGTGTTCGCTTTCGACAAGTTTTGGTCTTATTTGGTGTTTTCAAAGGTTGATTCAAATTTGAAAGTCAATAGTCTATACAGACCATTCAGATCTAAAGTATTTGATGACTAAGTCAAATGCCAAGCCACGATTGATTCAATGGGTTCTCTTTTTATAGGAGTTCGACATTGAAATCAAGGATAAGAAGGGAAAATAAAATTTTTGGGCTGACCATTTATTATTTTTTACTGAATAAATGATGGAGAAAGAAGAAGAACAGAGATACTAAGGACATCTTTCTTGAAGAGGATTTACTAGCCATGCTTACCTTGCCATAGTATGTGGATATTGTTAATTACTTGGTTCATAATGCTCTACCTCCTGATTTTTCATACCAACAAAACAAGAAATTTTTTTCGGAGATTAAGAGATATCTTTAGTATGATCCTTTTCTATATAAGATTTATGCTAATGGAATCATTAGGAGATGTGTACCTAAAGAGGAATTGCCCTCCATTTTAAACCCTTATCACTCACGTGAGACAAGAGGACACTTTAGACCACTATGATTACACATAAGTTGTTGAAATACAGTTTCTACTAGCCTACCTTATTTAAAGATGCATTTAAATTTTTGAAATCTTGTGATAATTTCCACCAAAGTCAATCATAAGTCATGAGGGATCCCACTTTTGTAACAGACCATTTGATTCTCTTTTGACTAAGTATGGTGTTATCCATAAGGTTGCTACACCTTATTATTGATAGACTATCAAGCATATTGGGCCATCAATTTCCTAAATTTTGACTCAAGAAAAGTGGGAGAAGAAAGGCTATTGCAATTAGATAAGTTGGATGAGTTTCGTTTTTATGCTTATGATGACTCTAAACTGTATAAAGAACAATTGGATAAGTTGGATGAGTTTCGTTTTGATGGTTTTGGTGACAAGGTTATGGTTTACAATTCTCAATTGAAGTTATTTCCTAGGAAGCTAAGATCAAGATGGATAGACCCATAAAAAGTGACCAACTTTTATCCATTTGGAGCAATTTAAGTAGCAATTGGTCATTCGAATTTGAAAGTTAATAGGCGGATGGCTAAGTTGTATGTTCCTAGTTCAGCTAAGCAGCCTACTAAGACTTTGTCATTTTTTGATCTTTATTAAACTAGGAATTCTCCTTATTAGTTAGTTATTTTTTTGTGTCTTGCTTTTATTTTATGTGCTAGGAACTTAATTTAGTGTTTTAAAGCCTTTCGGAATTTTTTATTTAGGTTTAGTATGCTTTCCTTAGTAATTCCATTGATCTTTTGAGTGATTTTTATGAATTTTTAGTGTTTAAAATTTTAAATCTATAGCAATTTGATGAACAATACATTTAGTTTTGTTGGGACTTAATTTACAGAGAATTTAGTGAAATTTTGGGGTTGAAATTAATTATAAAAGAGGTCAATCAGACTTTAACGGTGGCTTTGTTTAACTTATGTTGATCTTTATTTAACCAACATTAAAGTGAATTGTCTAGAGACCTTAATGGCACCCATCAATGGTAGTCTCCAACTACATTTAAGCTTCTATTAAATCGTCGTTAAACTTTGGAAATAGCCAAAAATGATGCATTTTAAAGCATTAATTTAATTTAATATGAGAGATTTTAAAGCTTGGTTGAGAAGTCACTTAATTTTTGAACGTGAAAGGGAAAATTTTGTCATAAATAACCCTCAGTTACTCAATTGATTCACCTCACATCAACTAGCTACTAACCCCACTTAATAACTTCAACCTTATGAGCTTTTACATGGATAGAAGTCAAAAAAATTATTAAGGATGAAATTGATTGAGTTTTTCATGTTTATTTATTGATGTTTGATCCCTAATCTAGTGCTTAAATGCCAAATTTATGTTTTATAATACTGAATTTATATGTGGTTGATCAAGAAAGAAGATTGAAGCAAAAATATGGAAGAATTACCACTTTCCAAAAGCTCAACATGGGTCTCTCCCCAAGTCCCATGTCAAATTATGCAAAAATAGGAGATTAACAATAGTTGCATCACCTACCTTTAATCTCCAAGTCCACTTGTCGTTGTAGGCATCAAACAGGACAAAATCACCATATCTCCACAATTATAACTAGAGCATGCTTCTAATTATTTCCTTTGTTTGGTGGAGATATGGGAGTTGTACTTAAGTTTCTAATGACGAGAAAAATAGAGTAACATGCCACAATTAAGGGTGTCAAATATAAAAGTTCTCTCTAGTTTTTATCCTTTTCTTTAGCATTCTTAGGAAGTTCTTCATTTTCAAACACTTCAATCAGTTTGTTTATGTTGTTTTATGGATTTTTTAGCATTGGAGCTTACTATTAAAGACATCAATATGAGTTTAAAGATCAACTTTGGGGGTTTCTAACTTATAAAAATTTCTTTATTTCTTATATTTCATGATTAATTAAGAAGTTTTTCTTAAGTTTATATCTTCTCATGTTCTTCAAATTTCATGAAATTTGATTTATTATTTAGAGTTGTGATGGAGTTAAGATTAAACTAAGGAGTCTATGAATCATCCAGGAGCTGTCCTTGGGTGTTTTGTAACTTCTAAACTCATTTTTTATATCTTGTATTAAGATTAATCAAAGTATGTTGCTTAAAATGTATGTTTTACTTTCTTTGATTAATATGAGTGGACGATTTGATTAATAACTAAGTATTGGCTTATAAATGATTTAGTTGAGCTTTTATGCATGATCTAAAGGCTTTTTTTTTTATGGATGGACTAAAATTTCTATTTTTAAGTTAGTCATTTAAGAATGGATTAATAAATAATCTAAGATATGAGAAATCTACCTAAGTTATTGGATTAGTCAATAAATGACACAAATTAATCATTGTATCACCAAACTTTTATTATTTATGATATCACTGATTTAAGCATTAGACTTCTTATTTTTAAAGCCTATTAACTTAATTTGATGTATAATCAATTTTTGAATTAAGATTCGTAGAGATATGACAAAGTCTTAACCATAACTTTGTTTTGATTTTATGAGGATGTTTTAAAACAGTCTTTAAAAGTGTTTAACACTTAATTAAATCACTAAAAACCTAATCCTTAGCTAACTTATTTGATTTGGAAATTTTGAATTCAACTTATACATTAATTTCAAGTTTTTGAATCAAGTTAAGTTAAGTTGGTAATTTTTGATTTTTTAGTTAAGCAATTGGATTTTCTTAGATAATTGTAAACTAATCCAAACTTTTGTCTACTATATTACTTATTCAATAGGTGCACTTACCTGTAAAGTTAGATTAAAATCAAGTTACAAATTTTGTTACAAATTAAGTCACCTAACCAATGAAAACAACATGCACAAATTTTATCATCCTTATTATAACAAAGTGAGAAATCCAAACTTGAAATTAAAATCAATTAGAAAATTTCATATTATATACATGATCCTCATATGAATATATAGGATTTTTTTTTTCATAGGATTAGCTATTATAAATGAAGAACTAATATGTTTGATTGTGATTGTCTTTCTTTAGCTAGATGGTTGATAACTATACTTATTTCAACTTTTACGTCTATTATTCATCAATAAGAACATTATAGTTGAATTATTATTGTAAATCTTTAACGATCATATAATACCATGGACAACCCTTAATTTTTTATAAAATTTCTTAACCAAAAGACTTGTGTTATAGTTTTATGACAAGCTACAAGATTTATTCCATAGTGGATGAGGAAATTATTATCTACTTAATGCTTCTCCATGAGATTGCCCCTCTAACAAGAGAAAAAAAAATGTCCAGATGTAAAAAATTTTATTGTCTTTGCATCTTGTAAAATATGAATATGAAGAGCCTATCATACCCAAGTTATCAAAATGTATGTATGTGAGCTCATAGTTCTTAGTTTTTTATAGATAAATTATAAATTTTTAATAGATATCCAATGCTCAAGGCCTTAGTTTTCTATGGTATCTCTATAAAATTGCTATATTACATGTAATATCAAGTCGAATATAGATCTATGCATATATTAAGCTATAAACTATTTATACATGTAACATATCCTTCATTGTTTTTTTTTCTTCTAAAGCATTGTTTGACCACTTATCTAAACTGAATTTATCCCCTATGACTATGAGTGTTATTAATGATGAATTAGTGCTTATCCTAACTCTCTTAAGTATTTTTTAAATGTTAGCTTTTTTAGACAATCCTAATGTTACAATGAACCTAAATTTGTGAATCTCTACTTTAATAACATAAGAAGCTTCACCCATATAGCAAACCCAAATCAGTAAACATAAGTGATATATCACCTATATTTAAGACTAAAAATACATTCATATTCTCAATAAATTTAAGGTATATGCATTATTCAACAAAGCTTTCCTTAAAACATAAAAGATGATGACATTGTGATATTTCATATACCTATTCTTGGTTTACGTGATTTAACATTTTAGCATGAATTCAAATTTTGATTCGAATCAATTTGTAGGTAAGTGCACCGATCACACAAGCAATATAGGGGACTAAAAGAGTCTGGATGTCATTCTTATGAGGAAGTAATATACGTACAAGGTCAATTGAATTACAACTATCTAGAGAGCTTAGATTTTGTAATTTAATAAATTAAAGACTACAAATCTTTCCTAGAAACCTTTAATCAATGTAAAGGGGTTCAAGATTGCTTTTCCTAATTCTAATTATTCAACCAAGGTTCAGCTGTTTAATGATTTAGTTGATTTCTAAAGTTTGAGATGCCTAATCTAAGGTATCTTCACAAAATCTCACAGCTATTGTTAAGTCAATGCAATATCTTTATTAGTCCTATCTTGAAGTTTGGTCACCAAACTTAGGAAATAGGCTTAAAGATTAAGAACTTTAGTCTAGAATCCTCATGATTAAGTACATTTTGGTTATTACTAATTTAAATCATGATGTTTATTAAATTATCCAACAAAATAGTTAGATTTATCATATCCAAGGTTATCCCATGACTTTATCTTATTTGATCAACTTAAAATAAGCATTAAGAACTCAAATAAACAAATATTAGTTAAAAAAATCATTCATAAGGCATTAATTAAAACATTTAACAACTTGACCTTAATTGAAAATCAATTTAAGCATACATATTAATCAAATAACATAAAATATAACTTAAAAACAAATAGCTTTGATTAATTAAAAATGACAACAATAATATATGAAATTAAGAGTTTATATGCAAGAAAATACATCTGTAGGTGGTAATCTAACTCTAAATCATATTTATGAAGCCTTTGAATCTACAAAACAACCTGGAAACTCCAATTACAAAAACTCGAAATGAAAAACTAACTAAATCATACGTAAAAATAAGATCATTTGAAAAACTAAGAAAAGAGAGTGTTTAACTACCTAAATCTGCCATGATCTAAAGCCTACAAGATGTCCCTATTTATATGAGAAGAGCTGCTTTAGATTGGAGGGAAGTGATAGTAGTAGTTATTGAATTTCTTGATTAAAAACGTGTCTACTGCTTATCAATGATAGTTTAGCACCGACGAAAAATGATTTCGTTAAAGGATAGTTAACAACCATTAATTTCTTGTTTTTACATTCTTTCATATGGGTTGTTAGGGACTTTAATGTATGTTAGCGAGAACACCTTTGATAGTTTGGAAATTCATAAATTTTCCTCCTTTTCGTACAATTCCTCCATTTTTCATATCAAATTATAAATTAAACATTTCCAAATAATAATTAAATAATTAAATACCAAAATAGGAGAGACTTTACATTAATTAAGACTTGACAACACTATCACTTTGACTCCGAATAATTCTCCCACACTTAAGTGTATGCTTGTTGTTAGGGGTCAAATTGATTGAGTTTTAATATTTAATTTGTTAAATTATGACCCCTAATTCAGTGCTTAATTATTAAATTTATGTATTATTATGTTTAATTTGCAGGATGGAGCTTAAAAATAGAGATTGGAGCAAAAATTAGAAGAGATCACCCCATTTTAGTCTATTAACAACACCCTGCCAAACGTTTATGGAAGAACATGGTGCCATTTAAGGAGTTTAGTATGCGTTCATTAATGACGGCCTTTTAGGGTGCCATTATATTTCGGCAGGGGGCCGTTGAATGCATCAATTAATATTATCCACTCCAAATCTCCAAAATTGCGACTATGTCGTGTCTCTAATTAATTCCTCTATTTTCTGTTACCAATTAAAGGTCCTTAGATCCTGCAAAAATCCAAGAACATGAAGATAACACAAGTAATCAAGGAGAAATCTGATTTGTAACTTAGAGAAAGAAGCTCTTCCTTCTTTCTTAGTTGTTCTTAGATGTTGTAGACTTCAAACACTTGTAATTCGAGTTTTAGATTGGTTTTGAGTTACTATTTGTTGGAAATTGAAGCTAAGACATATATCTGAGTTTATAAACTATCATAGGGCATTTCTTAAGTCAAATTAACACTTTATTTTCTTTGTTTTTCGGATTAATCAAAGTTCATGATCTTATGTTCATATTCTTGAATATTCTTTGATTTTCTTGCAAGATCTTATGGAATCTGAAGCTGTGTTGATGTCTAGATCATGTTAAGGAGTTCAAGACTTGTCCAAGAGTTTTTTCTAAACCTATTTTGTAACTTCAAAACTAATTATGTCAGCTTATATTTTTGGATCTATCAAAGTATGTGGCTTAAGGTGCATGTTTTGTATGTTTTGATAATTATGTGTGGTTAAATCCATTTTTCAGCCTAAGATTGGTTTTTTAATGTTTTAAGAGAGATTGAATGCATGTATTAAGGTTTGATTTTGTTTATTGAAGGTCTTAAAGTTTTGATTTTGGATTGATCACCTAAGATTAGAGTGAAAGATAATGTAGGATCTGAGAAATCTACCTAGGTTGTTGAAAAAATCAATAAGCAACACGAATTAATCCTTGCATGAATAAACCTAGATTTTTTGTGAGAAATAGAGATATGAGATTAAAAGTCCAGGACTCACCTTCTTGAAATTAAAGCCCATTGAATATATTGAAAGCATAACCAAACTTGAAACTAAGTTTAATGGAGAAAAGACATAAGTCTTAACCATAGTTTTTTCTTGAATTCGTGAAGGAACTCTAATCCAACCTTTTAAATTGTTTAAAGCTCAATTAATTTATTAATCACCTTATCCTTAGCTGGATTCCATAAGTTGATAATTTTTAGTAAGTTACAAATCATTTTATAATTCAAAATTGTAAGGTTTGAAGCAAAATTAGGATAGTTTAGTATTTTCATATTTTTAATTAATTAAATTAAAATTTTGTAGATAATTGTAATATAATTAATCTCGTATTTAACTAATAACATAAATTTTTACAGTGGGTTCGACACTCGAAGTCTTAAAAATACTCTATTATATTACTTATTTGATAGGTACACTTGCCTTTCATCACGTTGTTTTTCGCTTAATTTCATTTGGTTTTCAAAGGAAAATCAGTTTAAAAGAATTCCCATTTTTACAATCATTCAACCAATGAACAACAACTTTTCATTTTGAATTTTGAATTTTCTTCGTAAAACTAACAAAAGATTTAAAACATTCATTTTTTGAACTTAAGAATAAAACCTAAGTAAAATGACTAAAATCATTA
>JAOXYD010073828.1:0-12550 GCA_028565735.1 Pinacopodium congolense
CTACAATTTAAACATTTCTAAACATTAATTAAACATTTAAGCACTGAAATAGGGGTAAATTGACATCAAATAACAACCAAAAACTTTATGAATTTTCCCTCTAACATTTCTCCAACAACAAAATTTGACAACTCTTTTTTTTTTAATTTTGTCCATGTACAATATAGGTGGCTTTTGGTTTTTCTTGTTAAGTGAAGGAAACAAACTTAGCGAAGTAAAGGGAAGGTTCAATAACTATAAACCTGATGAAACTTGTATGAGGAGATCTGATGGGAATAAATTTATGTCCGACTAAGAAAACATTGTTACTTCTCATAATTATACATGGTGGTAATTGAAATCAAACTAGGCATGTCCTTTAATAAGTGAAAGGTGAGACCAACATTATACAAGTGCCCGCCAATTTCATTTTCAAAATTAGGAAGATTTGTCTCCCTTTACATATGTCACTATTTGTAATAAAGAATCATGTCATAATCTGTAACACCAGCTCCAATATCACAAGTCAACAACTGTTGTTTATGCAAATGTTTCCCATATATATAAAACCTAAACTAATGGGTAAGGTCACTCTCAAAGCATAATGCATTAGATCACTCTAAATGATATTTTTTTTTATAATCAAGCTTTATTATGTTGCCATGTATGTCCATGTGATTTGGTGTGACCTACTTCCTAACAATAACTGCCACTCTAGAGCCTTCATGAAGTTAAAAACTAACTAGATCAAACTCTTGCCAAACATTCTTTCCATAAAACCACATCTCTGCATTTATCGTAAAGGACATAGTAAGTAGTTCACTAACGACCAGAAGGTGGCACACAATGATGAAGACAACTCAGATAACAGCTAGCCAAAATATATAAGAAAGAATTGATAGTAATGGTTTTGAGTAGAAGATGGTGCAACAATTAAAGAAAAAGCTTAATAAAGGGATAATTTAGGCTAGGTCTATAAAAAATGGATTAGGTTGAAAATTAACCTAAACCCATAATGAATTTGTAATTAATTAAATTCATTTTAGGATGTTATAATTTATAACATTTTATTTATTAATTTTATATTGATAATAATTGCATATATGTATTTATTATTAGATAATAGTAAAATAAAGAGAATTTGCTTTTTTTATAAAGAGATTACTTTATATATATATTTATTTATAAAAAAGAGTTTTTGCTTTTATATTTTAACAAAATACACCAATTCTATAATATTAAATTAACTGTGATTAAAATATGTGCACTATAGTAAGTATATTATTTATGAAAAATCTAGATATTATAAATAAATAGTAGATTAGAATGCAGAAAATAACTTTATTATTATGTTATATCATTATAAATTCTTAATTATTATAAATTATATTATCTTTTTAATTATATCTATATAATATTTTTACAAGACTAATAATTAATATTATAACTAACATATAAAAAGACAAAAAGATGAAATTATACATAAATATTTTTGTAATCTTATATTGAAAAATTATTCAAAACAAATCTTAAGAGCTTATAGTGAAAAATTAAATTGAGGTTTTTTTAATGGAAAATTTTAAATATTTTGATTGACTAAATTTTTTGTATTTATATATATTCTTTTTTATAAATCAGCTATATATTTTTATGTTTAAATTTATTTATAAAAGATATTTTATAACTATCATATATATATAACTTAAGATATTCGTTATAAATTAGTTCCTTTATGTCAAAGAATTATTAAATCAATTCTTTGATATCTTTTAAAAGAATTAATATATAATTAAATATTCATTATTTAAATTTAAAATTTGTTGTATAATATTTCTTAATAAAATATTAATCTATCTAATTACCCATTATCTTTTTAAGGAAAAAAAACTCCTTAGGCAATTAGCAATTGAAGAACTTAATTCATGAAAATATAAAGCCAACGGTGAGAAGGCATGTGATGGTAGCTATAGTTGTTCTATAGGAGGGAAAAAGAAATAGAGTATAACTTCCTAATTCCTGATATTCTCCAATGAATTAAAGAAGTTGAGTGATAAACATAAAATTTAAGAAATTGAATATATGTTGGATAACCTTTAAAAAGAAAGAGGCATGCATGCTTATATTTGGAGATTCCATTTGTCTAATTTTCTTGAACTTTGGCTAATGGGATGGGAACCTTATAAGTAAGTACATAATGTACACATACATAATATATGCGAACAAAAGACTCACCATTTCTGGTATCTAACTATTGATTCAAATTATTTTCGCTTACATGGATATATAAGAGCAAAAGTATATTTACAAAAGAAAAGAACTAAGAGGAATTAAAGTATAAAACTTATCATTTATTTAACACAACATGTTAAGATAATTATTTATTTAATGTTAATCGTAAACACTTATCATTATTTATAACATTACGTTGCACTTTAACATTTCAAACACATTTTTAAAGTGATATTAATAATATATTAAATCTTAACGGGGTTAAATTTATATCAATTCCTAATAACTCGGCCATCATCTTAAATCATATGGCAACGCAATTGGTCAATCTAGACCACAACACGATGACATAGTTTTAAAAATAAAATTTTTAGCCATCAGTTAAAGATATGATTTTTTTTTCCTCACCATTTCACAAAAAAGGTTTAAGTGTCCAATTATTATATCCGATATTATTTTTTCAGTTTATTGGAGGTGTAACAATCACCCTTTTAGTAACGTTAGGTATTAAGTGTATTAAAAATAACAATATATGAACTTATTTAAGTCTTTTATGGCATGTTGAGGTTTAAGTGTCGCTTTTAACCTTTTTGAACAGGTAAGTTATCTTTTAAAAATGTTTACAACTTAATTGAAAATGGCAGCATCATTAAAATATTTTTTAAAAATTTACACTAAATAATACTAACTTCAAAGTTTAAAAAGACTTGTCAGTAAATAAATTATTGATTCCATATCTAATGTAATAAAAAAAATTACTTCTATTTTTATTGTGATTTATGATTCTTGTTTTTTATTTTTGTTTCTACCTTTTAAAAAAATAATATAAATATATTTAGTTGAAATTTGTAATAAAAAATTAAAAACAAAAATCTGTTTAATTGATATTTGTCATAAAAAATAATAAAGTGATAACAACTAAATACGAAATGAATTTAAATTCTTAAACTAAAATCCTCGTGTGTGTTTGAAAAATATATATTAGTTAATAAATTATGTTTATTATTTAATTTAAAATAATATGTTTACAAAACCTGTTTATTAAACAAAAAGAAACCATATTTTCTTATTTATGATTTTCTCTTTCTATTTTTGTAAATTTATATATTGTATTTATAAATAGAAGGAAAGCAAATGCGTTTTTGTTATAATTTCTATATTTAGAAAAGTAGAAATAGAAACTAAAAGTAGAAACTCAATCAAACATGCTATTAGTATTTAATCGTGTCTATTTATAATTGGTTTTACCGACATCTATAAACTAAAATGTGTATGCATTTAAACATAAATTGGATCTAAAAAATAATACCTAATGTTGGTCTTAAAACTATATTATCTTAGTATTGAATACAAAAAAATAATAATATCATTTTTCAAAAAAAAATAAAACCTTAGAATTTTAAATTTTATTTTAATATAGTGCATCCTATTAAAAAGAAGAAAAGGTCTCTATTTAGTTAGTAAAAACACCAAATATATAACCAACTCAATCCTAATAAAGGAGGGTGTCATTAGCTTTTTTTCCTCTAAAGACGATGTTAGTGATACTAAAGCCACCATCAGCTAACCAAGTTGATGCTACCTACATTTAGATGTTGTAAGATCTAAAATTGCAAAGTGTTAAATTGTGAATTGTGATTTTAATTACAATTATTAAATCATTCATAATTATTTTTTTTACTATTTGTAATTGAACTTGCATCATTTTTAATGATTGTAATGGTTCATAATCGTATCATAACAGTCCAAAACTGAAAAACTTTCTTATTAGCATCCTAATATGCATCCTTTTGTCTCTTCGCTAGACATGGATCCAAGAGATGGTGTTACAAGTCGCCTAGTTCTTCATAATGGAAATCATTATCGCAGCCTGGGCTCCATGTTGGAACAATAGTCTCATTTTAGACTCCCCAGCCACTAGAGCCACTTTTTTATAACAAGCCATTCCTTCTGCATGCTTATAAAAGTCTTAACAATTTATCTATAATTCTTTGTTTTTAAGTATATAAATCTTACATGAGATTATTGCAATATATAACTCAAAAGCAAGTTTAGATTAACGAACTAACCTTTTAGTGAGGAAGAATTTGACAGAAAGTAAATGTGGTTTATGTAGGATAATAACAAATTACCATAAAACACGAATAAAAAATAATATAATATTTCAAAGAAATTTATCTAAGTATGTATCACTAACTATATAACTATTTACTTATAGCTATTAATTCTTTTCATTTTCTCATCTAAATACTATTCACAAGTAGGCAATTTCACTCCATTTAGACTTTTTTAAAGGCCTTTTATGACTGGTCAATTTATTCAGTATTGTCCAGTATAAAAAACTATAAATACCACAAATTAATATTAGCAACACAAGTACCATATGATGCAAATAAAGAAAAAGTAAATTTTATTTCTCTGATAAGCATCTAATACTGTAAAATTATCTAATATAAAATAATGAAATTTATTATAAGAAAAAAAATATCCAATCCACTATTATAAAAATTAACATAAATAATGAAATATAAAATCTAAGAATAAGTGAATTTGCGACTGAAATAAGATTCGTTCAAATCTTTGGAGCAAAAGATAGATTATGTAGGACGACGGTCCAACCTCTATACATGATCCAGGTTCCATGAGTTCATCCTTTAGACTTCAATTCTAGAGTTGTTTCCTACATAAGTCCATCTTGTCTTATATAGGATTCTCCAAGATTGAATGAAGGTATCTCTTCCATTTGCTATATGGTTTGTGGTTTCTTAAGTCTATAGTCAACAAAAAAATTCTGTTTAACTGGAAAACAAAACTAGACGCATGTATAACCTAATGATTTGTATTATATGGTCATACCTTCATAGGCTCGTGACCATCACAAGTGACGATACGTCTTTGACATTATCATCCCACTAAAACTCTCGTATGGTGTCATCATCTATACTACTTGGTAATGTAACGTGAGACAAGAAGGTTTTTTTTTTTTTTTCCACAAGGTTCAAGTGTTCATTTCTTTTCAAGTACATATTAGATTTTCACGCTTTCAATTAGAAAAACAAAAAAAGAGGCATATACAACATAACTCCTGACCATCATAAGTGAAGTGATCATACGCTTTTGACGTTGTCATAACTCTTAAATTCTCGTATCATGCCATTGTTTATACTACTTAGCATTTTAATGTGAGACAAAGAGTTCTTTGTCCACAAGGTTCAAGAATTTATTTCTCTTCTAGTACATATCGAATTTTCATACTCTAAATTCATAATTATTTTCGTTCAATTTCAAACCTTTGTTTAGCTTTTTGAAAATATTTTTGGAAGTAATAACCATTAAGTGAAACATTTAGTTTTTATGACGACACATTTATTCTTAGATTATTATCTTATCTTATTAATTATATGCAACCATTTAAACAAAACATTTAATTGTTTTTCAACTATCTGTAGAGTCAAAAGATAGGCCTCCAATCATCATCCACATAATAATTGAATAACAATTACTCATTTTATTTAGATGTAATGTTCAACGTTTTATAAAAGGTCTAGATTCACATTGTTGTCTCTGGTTTGTACCATATTCAAGGTACAATGAGTATCGTTTTAGTGACTTTAGGATGTAAAGTGATGCCAGAGATGATGACAGGAGATTACGTAGACCTTTTACGCAACTTTGATGTGTAAATTATACCTTTAGCTAACAAACCAATTATTTAATCTTAGGAACATCCATTAAACATTTTTGAATGAGAGGGTTATCAAGTAAATAAATTATCTAGTTAATGGTCTGTCCAAATAAACTAATTAGATGACAAATAAAATATTTTAATTAAAAAATTATTTAATCAGGAAAGGTGGATTAAGAAGGGAATAATGATTCATAAAGTAGTCCTATTAAAAAGATGTTGGTCAAGTTGCTAACATACAACTAAAAAGATTTAGAGTATGCTTGTTATCACTTCTATGTTTGACTTTTTTATTTTTATTTTTTAAAATATAGAAATCAAAAAAGAAAATTTGTTTATTAAATTCTATTTTGGTTATCTATTTTCAAAATTAGAAAAACTAAAATAGAAATTGAGAAACCCAAAAATTGCATTTTTTTCTCATTTTGAAAACAGATTTTCAAAATAAAATTTTATACATTAAATAATTAATACGATATATTAACTAATATGTATTTTTAAAGTGTATAAGAGTATTTTAATTTAAGAATTTAAATTTATTTTATATTTGGTGGTCATCACTAAATTAGTTTTTTATAACAAATTTCAATTAAATATATTTTTATTTTTATTTTTATTACAAATATCAACTAAACAAATGTCTATTTTTCTTCAAAAAGAGTACAAAACTAAACATAAGAAACAAAAATTTTAAACTATAACAAAAAAATAAAAGTAATATCAAAATTCCCTTGATTAAAGGGTTAGGGCTTTGACTTTGACCTGAAACATTATGATTTCAAATCATGCAAAAGGCTTTAACATATCTTAGTTACCTATCTTGGTTAGGCCTATTTAGCAAAGTGGGCTTACATGGACCTACACTTCTATTGTGAACAAATCTCACTACTCATTGTGATCATGTTTCATACTCAAGTTCACAACCTTCAGCCGAGCTCGCTACCTCCTATGATCATATACGATTTATTAAGCTAGATGAATTTATCCAATAGGCCCATTAGACACCCATATTTATTTTAAGAATGCCATTAACTGATAAAGGAATATGTATTATTCTCTAGGCAACCATGATTGATGTCACCCATCAACAACAATCATTGTTACTGTGGTAGCAATTAATGACCAACAACAATAAATATTTACAAAATTGAGGAATATTTTTCATAGACTATTCTTATAGTCTTTTATGAAATGTAGGAGATTAGGAAAACTTTAAATGATTTACATTAATATACGACATACAAGTTTTTAAAATGATATATCACAATTAACAAAAATTTATATAATAAAAAAGATTAGAAAATGTGCTAATGAACTTTAATACCAATGGTAGAAAAATAAAGAAATTCATATAGAAGAAGAACAAATCTTCATACAAACATAAATAAATATGGTTAACCATATTTGAAGTCCTAATTGCTTTATAATGTTACTAATTCAGTCCTATACCTTTCAAATCTCCTATTGAAGTCCTAAACGTATGTAAATCGATCCAAGCCGATCCTTTCATTAGTTTTCCGTAGACGGAAATCTGACCTGGAAAAAAATTTGATATGTAAACTTCCATGAAACAACGTTGTATTAAAGTATTAATAGTCATAACAAAAAACTGCACCATTTTATCTAAAACGATGCAGTTTTAAAGCTCTAAAAACGTCCACATTTTAATAAAAAAGGAATCCCAAAATTGATCTTCTAGCTCCTCTCTCTCTTTCATAACATCGTCTCGCTCTTTTGCTCTTTATTCTCCGGTCATTCTCTATTCTTTAGCCCTTTCCATTATTGCATTTTGGAGCTTGCCAGTGTCTTCTTATCAAAACACAACTCGTCGACCTATTTTTGCCACCCTTTTTACAGCATTCGAAGTTCTTCTGTGGCTCAATAATGGCTGTCCCTCTCTGAGTCTACTAGTTCCCACACTGCAATGCATATCCATAACAAGTGACTCCTATATTATTTCTAAGATTGGAGGTAAGAGGAGCTTTAAAGAGAAAAAAAAAGGAAGAAACTCAAAGGAGAAGGAATTATTTCTGGGATTTTTTGGTTTGTGGATCTTCATGTATTTTTTCTAGGACTTTCTGAATTTAATGGTTTTTAGGTTCTCTTTTTCAACTCACTAGCTTAGATTGCATTTGCTCTTCTTGAGTTTGTTATAGATTTAGTTGAATTTGAAACAGTAACCATGACAATGGATTTTTGGGTTTGATCGTCAACTATAATGGTGGTTTTCTTATTAAGTTTGCTCTTGTTTTTAAGCTTGCTCTTCTTGGGTTTGTTATAGATTCGATTGAATTTAGAACAGCAACCATGACAATAGATTTTTAGGGTTTCATTAGATATTATTGTAGGCTGTAATGGTGGTTTTCTTATTAATTTTTCTCTTTTTATTAAGCTAGTGTTTAATTGAAAATGGAGGATAACAATATACTAAAAAAGTCTAGTTACATAAAAAAGAGATAGTCTATGGATTATGTGGAGAAGACATGAAGATCTCAGACTTTCACATGTCCTATCACCATGGATTGTTCATCTTTTTACGATAATTTTGTTTCTGAGTTCTTTAGGAAATTAAATCAATCATTATCATAAGAGTAATTTACTAGTTCATTTTTATTTGAATTTCTTAATGTTAAGTCGCTAACATTGCCTTGGCCTCAAAATTTAGAACCTTTCCAATTACTTAATTGTTCCAAATATGTGACTAAAGACTTCTTTTAACAAAATTGTCAATGAAATCTATAGCTTTGATTAGAGAACTTGTGCCATTGTCTCAAACCTATTCAATTAGAAAATCTGTCATTCTTCTTCTCCTTTACAGCATCCTATGAAGGTTTACTGTAGAAAATTTGTATCTAAGAGTACAATAACAACTACCTATCATTGGCAATTTACATAACTTTTCAAACTTTATTCAACAAAATCAAGAATATCTGAATTTTTCAAACTTCAAACTCACATTCAACTAAATCAAGAATATCTTAAATTTTCGAACCTCATTCAACTATAGTAGAAATTTGAACTTCATGTAAAGCATTACATTTCCAGCTACACACTTCAGATGCACATTTACATTTCCAGCTACAAATTTAAAAATCTATAATTAAAATATGAAAATCTAAATTCAATTATCAAATTTACATTTCCAACAACTTTAGAAACATCATTCTTCATCGAAAATGACTACACGTTCTAATAAACTTGTCCAAAAATGATCACATTCAAATCCAAAAACATCATTCTACACATCCCTACTAATAGCTTGTCCAAAATACCAAAAAACCTTCTTAATTCACTACTAGCTCTAGATTGATGAGTACGTACTATAGAATCCCCATGCCTGATTATTCTCTTTTTGAAATGTTTCTATTTGGCCGTTTTTTCCCTTAAAGATGATTTAGTTTCAACACTCTCTTGTTACCTTTGTCAAGGTCTTGTAATCATCCTTTCAATAGAAACAGTTATAGATATATTGTCAATTGCCTTCTTTGAACTTATTATTATAGGACCCTTTGCACTTTTTTTCCTCACTTCAATGGTAACAACCTTGGCTGGTCCTTCCTATAAACATAAACAATAACAACAAATCAGTCAAACAAAAAAAAGTATACAATGACCATAAAATAATATGAACAAAAAATTGCATTCCAAATGGATGCTCCAATCTCTTCATCAACAAATACTCCATGAAAGGAACCTTAATCTTTTTCTTCATCCTTGGTCTTGAAGTTTCCCTAAGAGTAGATGCTGAAAACATTTTCCTTCAACAGACATCCAAGTTTGTTATGACCTTATTTTTGCAAATTTGACATGTTATTATCATGCATTTCCTCGATGCTTTACCAGAAGAAGGCACTAATTCTCCTTCTTCTTTAATTCTTTTCATTTTTGGCTTGCCATGCATCTTCTTAATAGGAGGTGGCACCAATGACTCCTTATAAGTTTTAGGCCAAATTTTTCTTCCTTGTACAGATTGCATCATTTCTACATAAGGTAAGGTGTACATTAGTTGTTTTACTCAATGCATCAACTAATCTTCAGATTTCTGACCCCAAAATATGATAGTTGGTATTGTATGATAGCATGGAATACCTAAGAAAACAAAGGATTTATATAAATAAAAATAAATTGATAAAGATGAAACTATAGAATACCTGACAAATCTCAAGCTCTGTATGAGCAGTTTTGACTATATAAAATAACCTTGTAGCCGTCTCTATGTTGGTAAACTTTAAAGCCACCAACTCCATTCTAAACCACTTCACAAAAGAAGCTATCTTCTTGATACCTCATCAACTTATTCCTAATTTTATACCCAACGTTGTGTATCCAATTGTTGCAACTATCCCTGTTCTTCTACAGCCTTGTCATCACATAAACTCTAATGTCTTCCAACATGGAAATAACAAACTTGTATTTGACATGTATGATTTTTCCATTGAATGTTTTTCATAAATTATTATCAACAATATCACATTTAACTTCAAAATTTTTAATGAAAGTTCTGCATCATTTTTCAACTAAATCATTGAGAAATTCTTCATAAGCAGTGGGCTTTAACTCCATCAATTCCTTTAAAGCATCTTCAAAATTAGGCTCATTGGTGGAATTACAACTTTCCAAAATAACCTCTAAAATTGTAATCCTCTGTGACGCTATCTCCACTTTGCAAAGATATGTCTAGCATAATATCTATGTTCTGATATTGGTATAACATCATTCACAGCTTTAATTAAACCCTATCATAAGTAAAATAAATTATAAGTCATTGGTGTACATTTAGAAATATACACATAACAGTCATAATTAATTATGTTGCATACCTTTTTTCTATTTGTTACTAACATCCATCCATCACCTCTTTCGAGTCCTAAGTCATCCCTCATTAACCGTATAAATCATGAGCATATATTAATGCTTTCAGTGTGTACCACTACCCATGCAATTGGGAACATCTGATTATTCCCATCTCTACCAACTACAATAAATAATTTTCCTTTAACTCCCCCTTTCAAGAATGCCCTATCCAAACCAATTACTCTCCGACAACCACTTAGCATACCCTTCTTGCAACATGAAAATGCAACATACATCCTTTCAAATACAAGTTGCATGCTAGTCAAGGGAGATGCCTATGTCTCAATGATAAATATTGTCCTAGGATTAAAGTTTAAGATTTCTTCCCTATAGTCCCATAACAAGGCATACTCTTCTTTCACATCACCCTTACACTTCTAAATCAACCTCTTTTTTCACTCTTTGAAGTTTGGATAAATGAACATCAGTAATTAACTGATTTTCACCATTCTCTTCATGGCTGTCAATGATATCGAAAAAAATATGTTTAACATCTTTAAATAGACTGCTAGCCAAGTAAGCACTCGAAACTCTCCTATTAATGCCTTTGAGCAATTATGGCTACCATTGTAATGGATCACCTAGAAAATATTTGTTCTCCGGTTTAAACTTCTAGATATCTTCCAAGGACAACCTGAGATAGCACACTTAACCCTTACAAAAGTCTTACAAATTTTCACCAATTTCAAATCATACCTCTATTTAATGGAGTACTTGTTCAATGCCTCCTTAAATTACTTCAGTCCTTCAAATCTCATATACGACTTGGGTGATAATAATTACTCACACTTTTCTTCCTCATAGAATCAGGGCCATCATTATATTCAGAGTCATAAGTTGTCTCGTAACTACCTTCCTCATTCGACATAAACATTTCATCATCATCACTTTTTTCAACACTATTACTTAGTTCCTCATAATTCATCACTTCATTGCCTACTTCAAAAAGCTCACCTTCTATTTGTTTCTTCCCCAAACTGTCGACCTAAAACTATTGAATATTTTCCCTTGCACCTCTCAATTCATCCTCGTCTGATAAGTACTCAACTGCCACCTTCGAAAAAATATATTCCTTAGAAACATCATCACCATTATCATAATCTTCTGAAACCTCAACTTTAGTAAATGGAACATGATTTTCAACAGCCTCATTTCCAATATCCTCAACTATTGCAGCCCTATTTCTAGCTACCTCAACTTCTACAGCATCAACCCCACAACTTCTACAGCCTTAACTCTAGTAGCCACAACTTTTACAGCCCCACTCTAAATAGCTCCTAACTCATGTAAAACAAAAACCTCCATTTGTTTTAAGTCCTCCTCTCCATCTTTGTATCTACCCAACCAACTCATCATCTCTAAAGTTATTCTATCATTTTTTAAATTCCTTAGTCCAGACTTAAAGTCTGCTTTAGAAATTAAAAAAATTCTGCTTAATATCATCACACTGTCTAATTGCCTTAATGTTATTCCTCACATCCTGGTAACAAAATCTATCTTCATCAATAACTCCCAACTTATCAATCGTGCCACCATATATTAAACCGGTAGATCTCCTTTGAACGATCTACCATGATGTATGTTGAGTACCCTATACCAATCTATCCTTAAATGTTCATAAACACAAAACATTATGTAAAGAATTAAAATACAATTATAACTGTAAATTCAAATTCAGATATTTGAATATAAAAGAATAAAACACTCTATTTTCCCTTTGCAACAAAGTTAGTAACTTGACATGGAAAATTGTGGATTAAAGTAACAACACACTTGAGATTGCAAAACCAGCACTTAAAGTAA
>JAOXYD010073859.1:0-12549 GCA_028565735.1 Pinacopodium congolense
TCATGACTAGATGTTGCATTTTTTTAAGGAAGCATGAAGAAATATTTGGACATTTATCATCAGGTTTTTAAATTTGTTTTAGTTCATTAATCCCTCTCATGTTTCAAAATTTGCATACATGAAAAATTGCCTTTATTGAGGGGAGCCTTGATATTTTTTATGGAGGATCCTTACAAAATTGTTTGACGCTTTGGTCTTAATGCAAAACATCCATACATTGATTTTATAAAAAGTTTGAAAAGTCATTATGCATTAAATTTTTTTAAATTTGAGATCATATATTTTGTAAGTTCCCAGAGGTATGCTTTTTGAAAAGTTCATGACATGGCATTTAGTTTATTTATGTCAATGTCTTAGGCATGTCATTAGAAATTTTAGATATCTTTTGAAAACTTGAAAATTGTTTTGTTTAGGGGGATTGGAATTTTCTAAAAATGCATAAACTTTGTTAAAAGTGTATGCTGTTCAAAGCAAGAAGAAATTAATGGCATTTGAGTTTTTTAATTAGATTTTGAAGTCCTAAGTTACATTTAATGTTCTTATTTCATTTGCTACTAATGATTGAAAATTTTGGTATTGGAGCATTATGCATATACGTAGGGGGAGCATGAAATTTGATTTTTGAGTTACATATTTGATTTTCCAATATCAAGAAATTGAGTTTTGTTGAAATTCGTTCATTAGTTGTTTTTTAAAAAGTGGGAGTTTTTAATTATTTAAGAAAAAGGGAGTTTCGAATTAAGTGATATGGTTAGTTTATGGAATTTGACATGCTTAACCCTTTTATGTGCTTACTCTTTATTGTATAAATTTTAAATTGTGACAATGTATAAATTTAGAAGACAAATTTAATATTTTGATTTGAAATGATTTTATGTTTGATTATGTCCAACTTCGAGAGAGAGTTGAACTAAAATTTGGTTTTTAATAAGTTATTAAGACTTTCTACATGCGTCTTATGCCTTGTTATGAAAGTTTTGAAATTTTGAAAATGGTAATGCATGAATTTTAGGCGATTCATAAATTGTGAAATTTTTAGTTGGTTAAAATTTTAAATTGTGAAAATTTGAAATTATGACATAATTTAGATTAACTTAGAGGGAGTTAGTAAAAAATTGGAAATTTGATGTTCTTTTGACAAATATTGTGAGTTTGAAACAACTTATGGAGTTATTTTAAAAAATAGATTAATTGTATCATGTGATCATTTAATCCTTCATATGATGATTATAGGGTATTGAGTGTTTTAAATCCCTTTTAAAATTGATTTTTTTGGTTAATTCATTAGCTTCGATTGTGTAAAAAGGGAGGGTTCACTTTTGGAATTGGTAAGTGATGATTGTTTTCATTATATGCTAATTCATGATTTTGAAGTGTTTGATTGGTTTTGGTCAATCATAAAGTCTCAAATCATGATTTAAAACTTGTTTGAATTCTCATTCAATGTTAGGTTAATATTTGGAAAGGTTTAAAATTGAATTAAGCTATGTTTTTATGTTTTCTAGGCATTAACGACAGTTGAACAGGAGCTAAATGGTGTCTGTCCAAAGGGTTGTTGAACCCTTACAACCTAGAGAGCTCAACAGCAGTTAAATAGGGTCTCGTTGAGCTCCCCAGGACTTACTGTTAAGCTCCATACTTCAACGACTAGTTTCAACCTTAAATTTTTAACTTGTTTTGTCTCCTAAACAGCTAATTTTTACTAACCAACATCTTTAAACCCTTATTAACCCTTTATATACCATTTCTTATCATTTTTAACATTTCTTGATGCTCTCTAGACAAGTTTATAAGATCAAATATTTCAAAAACTTAAAGTTGCCCAAGTTTTTACTGCTCGTGGTTTAATCATAGTCCTCTTTATTTTAATTTGTTTCTAAGGCTATAAAAGTATTATTTTCAGTTAGGTTAAGTGCTTTAGAGTTTATTTAATCTTTTTTTTTTCATATTTTTAGGAGGCTATTTTGATTATTTTGAGCTAAAATTTTAAGACATATCAAAACTGCCTTTATTTAGCTTGTTCTTACTTTAATCATGATTCTTGTTACCTTAATTTTCTTCTAAAATTGTGAAATTATTGTTTTCTATTTACTTAAGTGTTCTAAGTTGTGTTTATTCTTTGTTTTAAATTTTTTAAAAAATATTTCATCTGTTTTGAGCTTAAATTTCCATATATATCAAAATTTTCACTGGTTTCTCTACTTTTTCCTTAATCACGTGTTTAGCTATCCAAACCAGTTTCTAGGTGTTTGATTTTGTTATTTTTAGTTATTTTTAGTTTTAAGTATTTCATAGATCAATTTTTTGCATCATTAAGTGGTTATATTGGCATATGCATGTTTATAAACTGATAGACATCATAATTGTCTAGTTTTGTATGTTCTAGTATTCATTCACATATTTGGGTACTTTAATCTGATTTGCTGCTTCCAAATTGCTAGTTTTTTGTTTAAGTCTTCAAGGGCTTCATTGATCATATAACTGGATTTTTAAAGACTTGTTTGTTTGTTTGGAGACTGTTATATTCACATGCATCAAAGCTATTTATGTTTGGATCTTAACATTTTTTCTATTAGTATTCACCATATTTACTTATTTTTAGTGCATCAATTCTGCCATATTTGGTTTGTTTATGCTTATAAGTGCATCATAGTTTAAACATCTCATTTATTGATAGTGAGAGCCCTTAGTTTAATTGAACTTTAAGTGAAATACTTATTTAGGTGTATTTGGTTACTTGTAAGGGGGTTGTTAAATTATTTGATTGGTTGATTGTGTAAAGGCTCCATTTTGCCATAAAAACATTTGTCAAAAGGTTACCCTTTACCTTCAATAAGAAGATTGTGTCTTGTAAGGGCTACTCTTCACCCTAGAAGAAGACTGAATTATTTTTGATGAGTTAGTGAAATTTCTAATAAGTCATTCGAGAAAGGACGTAATATATATTTGAAGTAGGAGAACCCCTATAAATTTCGATGTCATACTCTTCCCTTACCTCTTTACTTATTACTTGTTGTATGGTTTAGATATTGTTTTATTTATTATCAAATTGGCATTTGTATTTCCATATCATATTGAGTTGAATATTGATTTAGTAATTGCATTTAGTTTGAATTGGCTTATGAGGTTAGTTTGACTAGTTTAAAAAGTTTTAATTACTCAATTCACCCCACCTCTTTAGTGCCTTTAGGGCTTACAATTAGTATCAGAGTTTAAGTCTCACATTTGCATTAATTTTCTAATGAAAATTTGAGCAAACATCCATCATGACAAATTTAGGAAATTCATTTAATTATAATAGCTAAAATATTGGCAAGCCTCCTTTCTTTGATGAAAATGAGTACTTGTATTGAAAAATTATGATAAAGTTTTTTCTTTGAGTTGAAAAATGGTAAATAGTGAATGTAGGGCCATACATTCCCACTAAGTCAGAAAATGGTCAAGGAATTCCTAAAGTGAAAAAAGAGTATAACTCAGATGATGAAAGATTTCTTTCATTAAATTATAAAGCTATTCATTTTCTTTTTTGTTTTAAGTATAAGTGAATCAATAGAGTGTCTATGTGTGAAACGGTCAAAGAAACTTACCATATCTTAGAGGTCACTCGTAAAGGTACCAGTTAAGTGCAAGAGAGTAAGATGTCCATGCTCATTTATCAATATGAATTATTTTCAATACATCATAATAAAAATATCTCTGACATGTATACTATATTTGTTAACATTATAAATGTATTAAGGGTTTAAGAAGAACATATTCAAATGATGAATTTACTAAAAATGTTTTGAGGTTTTTACCAAAGGAATGAGAGGCAAAGGTTACCGCCATTCGAGAGACTAAAGACCTTAACATTTTGCCTTTAGAGAAATTGATGGGTTTATTGCTTACATATGAGATGATGATGAAGAATTCAAAAATAAAAGAGGAGGAAGCTTCATCAAGGAGGAAGAACCTAGCATTCAAAGTTAAGAAAGATGAGTGTAGTGAAGAAGGAAGCTCTTTGGATAATAATGATAATGAAATAACTCTTCATACTAAAAAGTGCAACAAATTTTTGAAGAAGAATGCACACTCTAAGAAAAGAGAGTAATATAAGTATGATTACAAGAGAAATTATACTAATGTTGTTTGTTTTGAATGTAGTAAACCGGGACATTTGAAGAGCTGTTGCCCACTTTTTAAGGAGAATGAGAATGATGAAAAAGGTAGTAAGAAAGAAACAAAAGAGAAAAAGGAAAAGAAGAAAAAGAAAGTCTTAAAGGCCTTATGGGAGAACCTAAAGTAAAGAGGAAAGCAAAAAAATTTGAAAATGAAAGTGCTAAGTTTTGTCTCATGACCTTAGATCATAAGGTACCATCTTCTTCCCATTCTAATGATGATGAGAATAAGAATATTGTTATAGATGTAGATTTGAGCTTTGATGAATTAGTTAGATATTTAGAATGTGCTATCATAAGAAGGAGGAAATTATCCTCTAAACATTAGGAATGCATAAAGTTGATGGATGATCTTAAAATGGAGAATGAAAAATTAAAGAATGATTTGCATGTTTGAGAATCTAAGAGTGTGGAGTTTGATTATGATAGAAAGAAGATGATGGGTGAAAATGGTTCCTTAAAGAATGAGGTAAAATGTCTTAAAAAAATTATTAGAAAAGTTCACAAAGGGAAAAGAAAAGTTGGATAACATGTTAGGAGCCTAAAAGGCTTCCAATGATAAATGTGGCTTAAGCTTCACTCAAAAGAGTAGAACATTTAATGCCAAGACTATTTTTGTGAAGGGAAAAAGTTTGGATGAAGATTATCTTCTTAGGCTATCATTTGATAATGGTGCATCATCTTACAGAACTTAATCTAGGAACATTCATCATATTTTTATGTATGTTTCAAAATCTATATCTACGAGAAATCTGCAAGCACCTAAAAAAAGATATAGTTTTTTTTTTTACAAATGAAAAATCATCATACAATGTATATAAGCCATAATATATGCACATTCAGCCTACACATTCACATATACATCCTATGCATGCTTATGCATTAAGAAATGTTTCTTACACCCATCTTAGGCTAATATCTCAACAAAGAAGAAATTTTTAAAAAAATTGCATCAAGGTTTGCATATAGAAACAATTTTATACCAAACATCCATTTTCATAAAGTTACATATGTTTGTAATTATTGTGATATGTTTAACCACTTAGAAAGTTTTTGTTTAGATAAAATATTTAGGTTGCCAAGGGCTTTAGGAACTTGAAAGATATCTAACCTCTAAAGGCTGAAATTAATTCGAGTATCTAAAGTGAAATGATTTTCTTTGTTTGATAGGATTTCAGAAGGAGCATATGGTATATAGATAGTGAATGATATAGGCATATGACAGGAAATGCTTCTCAATTTATTTCTTTGAAACACAAAGATGGTAGATATGTCACATATGAAGACAATGTCAAGGGAAAGATAATTGGCATTAGGAAAGTTGGTAAGAATAATATCATGGTAATGTAATTTTAGTATAAGGTTTAAAGTATAATTTATTAAGTATGAGTCAATTATGTGATCAAGGTTTCAACAATATAGGATGATACAAGTGATTCAAAATGTGAGCATTCAGCAAAAGAAGTGCCTTACAAATGCTTTATGACTAATGATGATGATGATGAATTATCTTTTTGTTTAAATTCTTATACCAATGATAATAATTATGATGATGACCTTTCATATGATGAGTAAGTGGAATGACTAGAGGTCATGAACTTAAAAAGGAAAAAAATTATCTTCCATCTATAAAGAGATCTTAAAGATGATAGGTGTATGCATGATTGAGAATGAGAAATTGAATTGTGATATGTATAACATGGTAGATTCTAAGAGTACATTTTTTTTAATGATAATGCACATGATTTTTGCATCGAAATGATATATTAAAAAAGGAGGTCAATGGTCTCAAAGAATCACTATCAAAATTTACTTAAGTGAAAAGTTAAAGAAGATTTTAATAGCACAAAAGATCTCTAATGATAACCATGGAATTGGTTTTGTTAATAGGATTAAACCATCCAATGTCAAGATAGTTTTTATAAGAGGAACATGATGAACTTATACCTAAACCATCACATAAACATGTTAAATAACATGATCATTCATCATCCTTTAGGTCCTAAGCTTTTATGCATTTATGTATGATTCTAAATTTGTACCTAGAGTTTAAAATCACCTAGGTAAGAATAGGTATAATTTTTATGCAAACTCACAATCTCACTCTCACGTAGTTAAGTCTCATGTTAGACAATGACATAGTACAAACTCACACCTTATCTATGTATGAATACAAATAAAGAAACATAACTCACAAACATCCAAGGTCTTAGTACTATCCCAAAAGAACATAGAATTCTTTTTCTAGAAGTTAGAGAGCACTTAATTCTTATGAAAGAAGACCTAGGAAACGTATATATGCATAAAGACCATAGGACTCATTGCCATTTATACAATACACATATAATATGTTACTTTTGTGTTTTTTTGGGGTTAAAAAAAGGTTATTAAGCAAATCCTCAAGAAATTAGGTTGAGAAAGAAACTAACTTCAAATGACCCAAATTTGTATAGATACCTAGAACATATTAATTTCTTTACCTTGTAGGTTAATGTTAAGTGGAATCAAGAGGATATCAAATAAGAATTCAACAATGGTATATCTAACAATTAATTTCAAACGAAAAATCACTAAGAGTCATTACATGAACCAAGGAACCATATTATTAAATCAAGCGAGAAAGAAAAAATGGTAATTAGTGGTACATAAAAGAAGTACACATTTGTTTTCAATATTTGAGAAAATTAACCTAGAATATATATTTTGAGCTAAACCATTGTTGCATGCTTCTAAGTGAAGTGCATTACATGTTACTTTAAATTAAGAGAGAATTAGGTAATATTAATGGAAATTCAATTTGATAAGGTCTATTCTAAACCCTAAATTGAAAAGTACTTTTATAATTAAATTAGTAATAAATAGAGTTGGTACATTTTTAATTATTCTAAAAAAAGGAAGAAAATAGTGATATCAGATGATTATGTATAAGGGAAGTAGTCATCTAGATGCTTGTTAATAATATTTAGATGTTTTGATTATCTAGACATTAAAAGAAGTGTTTATGATATTAATTTATATTTATCAAATGTTCCATGCTTTATCTTGATTCTTTTACTAAGGTTTGGCTTAATTCTTTAAATTTTATAAATAACAAGATGTATGAATTAAGGGTGAGCCAATCTTTCATATTGCTTTGATATTTATGAAATTGTATTTGATCAAATATTTTGATTTTTTTTAAATCAAATGTTTTGTCATCATAAAAAAAAGGGAAGATTGTTGAAATAGGGAGGTTCCAATCCATGTTTTGAAAATAAAAAACATAATTACTACTAATAATCTCTTTGGTGTTGGAGTTTTGAAGATATAGTAATATGAAAATGTTTAAGGTCATACATTGGATTTAAAGGGATATTACATGTAAATATCAAGATCAAGTTTCATGCAAATAAAATATTAAGAATAAGATTTCAAATAAAGGATAAAATCATGACCAAGGAAACTCAAGGTCTTAATAATTAAATTAATGCAGTTTTTATTATAAGTTTGTCTTAGTCATTTTAATGCTTTAAGTGTTCATTATGCATATGCATTTCATTTTCTTTGCCTAAAGCATTAATCTTTTCAAGTGTTAGGATAAATTGAGATTTGATCATTAAAATACTTTAAAGAATATTTTAAAAAATATTTAGATAAAGTGTTTACCAAAAGGATGGTTTTGGAAACTTTGAAAAAGGTTAGAGAAATGTTATTAGGTATACTAATAAGCCAATCTAGTTTAGTGGTTAACCATTATAAGGTTTTTAGGTATATTGGTTGACCAATATAAAGGTTTGGTCAATAAATGTACAAATAAAATTGAAAAATTCTAGATAGTGAGATTTTAATGTGCCATTAGACAATGCGATAGTCAATTTATATGGTGTATTGGTAGATCAACATATCTATGTTATCGATTAATGTAGATGAAAATATAGGAAATTTTTACACAATGAGTTTGTAATGTATCAATAGTGGATACATTGGTCGAATAGTAAGATGTATTATTAACTAATATGTCCAACCAGTTAACCATTATGTCTCACTATTGGTTGAGTAGTAACAGTTAATTTGTGTTTCTAATGATTAGCATTTGTTTCTAACAAGGTTTTATCCATGCCTAAAGACTATTTCGTGTTAGGAATGGTATTTCAAACCTACTAAGGCTATAAATACATGGTTTTATAGTTGTTGGAGTGGTTAGATAATTTGAGAAACATGAAAGAATTTTAATATCACTTTTAAGAGGGCATTCAAAGCTTTCATTACATTCAATAACATATTGCGTTTTTGAACTCTAAAGTATTGTTGCAAACAATTAAGCTACCTTGAATTTTAATTTCTCTTTTGAAGGGTTTATGTTGGTTTGAATTGTTGCTCTTCATCTTTCAAAAAATACTATTTGTAAGGAGGTTTCTCTTTACTTTATTAAAAAAAGATTATAGTGAATTTCTAAAAGTAATTTAAAGAGTGGATGTAGGTAAATATTATTTGTCAAATTACTATAAATCAGTTTATATTTGCTCTTCCCTATACTTGTTATTTCATATTTATTTATGTGATTGAACTTTAACTATATTAGAATCATCTTCACATTAAAAATTTTAAGGAGCATTCTTAAGTAGCAAAAACCTTGTAGATTTATCAACACTAATTTACTCCCATTTTAAATTCCATTAAGGTCTAATAGTTTTAATCTGCTAACTTCTTTAGATTTATTACCTTTATGTATTGATGAAATATTCAGTTTAGACTTAAAGAATAAAGTTAAGATGGTAAAAAACAAATTCATAAATGTGTTAAATAGCAAATAGAGAGGGAAAATGAATAATATGCAACCAAAGCTAACATAGTAAGAAAACTTGTTATCTTTAAAGTTAGTGATTGGGATTAGATGCATATAATAAAGGAAAGATTTCCAATGTAGAGACAATTCAAGCTACAGTCAAGAGGGGATTATCTATTTTAAGTCATTGAGAAGATCAATAATATCACCTAAGTTAATGGTCAATATAATATTAATGCTACTTTTAATGTTATTTATCTTTCTCCTTTTGATTTACATGATGATTTAAGATTGAATCCTTCTGAGAAAAAAAGGGGAATAATATGAATGTAACTAGTCAAGTAAAGGATTCATTGGATTTACCTAAGAATTAATCACAAAAGTTAGGAGTATCAAGCTTAAATAGGATTTTAATAGGCTGATTCATGACATATATGTAGATCAAGCTTCAAAAAGCACAATAAATTCCATTTTTAGGAAGTTTATTATACCCAATTTTTAGGAAGCACAAAAAATCCCTAATGTCATGAACTTCCATAATTTCATGGGTCGATATCTAGTTAATGCTCTAGAATATATTTTATTATAATTGGTCTATAATTCAACTAATTATAAACCCTTATGAATACGAGAATCATTGAAATATTTATTTGATTATGATTAAACATGGTATTATTCCTAGAATACATTACTTTACTTGAATCTAATATAATTTAGAAATTAAATTAAATTCAATTTGAATGGTTAAATCTCTAAACATATCAACAAATGTTCTTTTATTTGTGTTATAATTACAAGGAATCTCTTGCTTAGTATTTACTTTTAATGTTGCTTCATAAAGATATGAGTCTTTCTTATCTTCATATATAATAAAAGATTATATCTATAATGTTTTTAAAATTATCTTTTTGGACTAGTAACAAGCTTGCTTCAAAATAATTTTTTGTTTTATAATGAATTAATTGGTCATTTTCATAAAAATTCTGTTTGTTTAATTGAGGAGAACTTAGAAATTAATAGAAAGGAAGCTTAATCGAAATGAATCAGAGTTTTTCTTCTATGATCAATCAATATAAACATCAACAACTCCGAATAGGGTCAACTTTATCTTAATAAATAAATTCTTGGCCAAGAAAATCCTACCTAATAAAGAGATTGTTGGAGTGATAACAAAACCCTATACTCCAATAAACCAAAAAGGATTTTCTTCAGTAGATGCCTCTTGTTCCTATTTAGTACCCTTTGTTTTGGTAGTTCTTTCTATTTCTACATTTGTTTCTTCCTCCCTTTCTTTCATTTTTGAGATTCCTTTCAGTTTTAAGTAAAAATGGGTGAAGGTATTCTGCCTAAAAAGTAGACACATGTAATAAATAAGATAATACTAAAGATTTGAGCCATAGAAATTTTCAATTTCGACACAAAGTACTTATTTGAATGTGAGAATAATGTAAAGAAAAAAATATTTTTTATTAAAAGATGGATTATCCATCAATTTTAATTTGAAATAACAAAAAAATGACTCATAATTTTTGCAGTTATCACTAAAGTGTGTACCTATATAGATATCACACACATTCCCCTTATGAGTCTAAGTTAATTGAATCACCCACCCCGGGTATTATTTTAAGACATTCCATAAGGCTCTTCAAATAGGGCTTATTGTTATTGATTCAATGATTGCCATAGGATATTGTTAGCAAGAATTAATTATTAAGGGATAAACAGATTAGTAAAACTGTCGTAGCCATAGATAAGATTCTCAATGATTGTTTCAAGCACAACGAACAGTACGTTCTTTAGAAGAAGCGATCTGTTTTCGAGCTATTATTAGGAATAACAAGAGCATCTCTGAATGCTTAATATCTAAGGCGAGTTTATTGCTATTCTTGGGTCTCTATGGGAATACGTTCGATGGAATAACTTCTTAGATGTATCGTTACACACCCAAGGATTAGGCTCACTTTTTACAATTAAGTGGAATCTTTGTGCTTAAAATCCTGATTCATGTAGACATTTTTTTGTTACCTCCCAAGGAGTAGGAACCACCATTCTCACCCTTCCCAAGGGGTTCCATCCATACATATAAATTCTATAGCTGATCGATATTGCAAACCATCATTTATCTATTGCATTTATTTTTCTAGTTACTGATCATATGTATGGAACTAACTTTGGGATTTGGCATAATATAAAAGATCTTTTAGAAGTACATATTTCGTCGAGAGGATGGGGGCAAGTACACGTTACACCACGATTTTGAATTAGAAAAGAGATTTTAAGAAGTGACAAATTTATTCTTTCTATCAATAACTGAGCCAGATCCGGTATATTATAAGGGATATGCTTTTGTTTTATTGATTCCTACATATCGGATCAGAAAAATTCTTTAATATGGTATTCAACCCTAGGGATGAATCGAGAAGAATCTTTATTGGTTCTACCTCCCATTTTTATAAAGAGAATGAATCTTTTTTTTCCACAAATTTTTTTTGTGCACATGTAAATTAACTTACTTAATTATCAAAACAAATTGAAATTGAAATAAAATAATTATCGTCATCCTATATATCAAAACAAACATCTTGGAATAAGTTATAGAATAAAGAAATTCTCTTTTTATTTTCAACTCGAGTCAATGTTTGAGTAACAAGCGTTACAGTGCCGAAGTAACCTATGCCATACTCTTAGGAAAAGCTCGAACGACCTTCAACAAAAGGGTGCCTATACCGAAAACTGGCACAAGTGAGTAGGTAGAGAAAGCAATAGGTATTTCTAGATATATTACTAAAAAAATTGACACAATATACCTAATTGATTGGAATTAAGAAAATTCTATCCCTATTGTTACAAACATATGATTCATAGGGAAATCAAAAAATAAATGCAATAGATTCCTCGATGGTTGCCTTTACAAAGAAGATGAAAACAAACATACTAAACTATAATATATTAGGATATATATTATTTAAATATTAAAATGAAAATAAATATTAAATAAGTAAATAAGCAAAATCCTATTTTTGAATTCTTAATATTTAATATTTATTCTAAATAACAATTCCATTGGAAGATGATACATTAGAAATGGTAAGGATAGCTCAGCTGGTAGAGCAGAGGACTAGAAATCCTTGTGTCACTAGTTCAAATCTGATTCCTGACACATGATTATTTTGTTTAGGAGTATCTAAGGAAGTATGTAAAAGAAAAAATTAGATTAAAAAAGAGTTACTTCTACCAAAGAAGGGTCTATAACTACTATTTAAGTAGTTTATATAACTACAGACAATTTAACCAACTCTGCTCCTGTTACGACATTTGCACATTTAAATGCTACTCCTGTATAATCAAGAGGCTTAGTGAACAAAAGTTATCTATCCAGCAGTAGATCCTTTAGATTCAACATTAACTATGCTACAACCTCAGATCGTCGGTGAGGAACATTATGAAACTACGCAAGAAGTTAAGCAAACTTTACAATGTTACAAAGAGTTGAATACCTCATTTAAGAATTGTTTTTAATCCAATCCATTGGAGTTAATAGAAAAGGAAAATTCCTTACGATACACTAGATCTAGCTCAGTTATTGATAAAGTGAATACATCTGCTATTTCTTAAAATCTCTCTTCT
>JAOXYD010073880.1:0-12548 GCA_028565735.1 Pinacopodium congolense
TGCATTTAGTTTTCAAATTGAATTAAGTTGATAGTTTTGAGTTTGTAAAAAGTTTTTAATACCCAATTCACCCCCCTTCTTGGGTGCCATAGGTCTTACAAGGATCACCTTGGAAAACATCAAGAATCACCAATTTCTAGATATTTCCATCATAGAGTAAAGAGAAGAGTTCTAAGCTTTATCTAGTTTATTCTTTTCTATCTTTCGTTCCTCTATAATGAAAATATGTTGGGTGTTGGATTTGTTATTGCCACGAGTGGTTGAACTCATTGTAGGAATTACTCTTGAACCATTTTTGTGAAACTCTTGCTAATTTATTCAATGAATGTGATGTTTAATGTACCCATACCTTTCAATAGATTGAGATAATGAGGTAGGGAATTTGTGTTGGGCTGTACAATGAGAGTTGGCACCCAATAGACCTATAAGCATCAGATTTTTAGGTGATTGAAGAGAGATCTTAGCTATTTGATTATTGCCTATAAGATATCTTCATATATAGTTGAATATTTAGGAAAGGTTTTGTAGATTAAGAGATTTCAAGACTGATTCTATCCCATTTCAACTAAGGAAAACTAGTTAAACCTTGAGAAAGGGTTACTAGACATTAGGAAATCTTAGGTCAAACATAAGTGAATAAATAAGCTAAGAGAGAAACAAAATAGGAATAGAAGTAATTCCTAGTCTTAAACGTTGAAGTTATCAAATTTCTGTACTTTGTTCCTTTGATTATCATTGCCATTTTATTTAGATTTGATTTATTTTTTAGTTATTATTATTTTATATTATGTCTTAAACAAATTTTAAATACAATCCTTATGGAATGATATCCGCTCATACTACTAGTTACAACCTGTACACTTGTGGTATTTAGCATAAAACGAGTTGTGTTTTTATACATACTAATAGATTGAGCAATAACGATACCACTAATGTACAACTATTATAGTCTCACTTTAAAGTAGGTTGTATAATAGTGTCGTTAATCTCTTGTTGAATTGTTGTTGTGCATTTGAAAAAAAATACACCAAAACTTGACAAAAACATTTCTAAACCACTTCAATTCCTAGTAGTTTAAAACATATTCTTAACTCACAATCACATTAAAAAGCTTCCCTAAATCTTTAACTCATCTACATGGTTACTAAAAATATTCCTAACATTAATTCCTCTTTATTATGCATATACTAACTCATGTATTCAATTATACATTAATGAGCCTCATCATCCACCAAAATGAGCCAATTAAGACTTAAAACAAAAATTAGAAGTATAAACCTATAAGGATTATACCTTGATCTCCCAAAATTTTGAATCTTCATCATTTCATCATAAGCCACATATTGATTCTCCATAACCAAATTGTTTCATTCTTTAACTTTAACTGACATCTTTCAAGCACTTAAAAATATAACAAAAATATTAGTTCAAATTTTGTTTGTCAACATCAAAACGAGATGGAACCTATTTGCTTGAAAAAAAATAAATAATTAGACTAAGAAAGATAAGGATTTTGTACTCCCAATCCCTAATAATGGCATTAAAAACTTGATTGTAGTGTAGTCTAGTTTTAATATAAATATATGGATCACAACTTAAATAACACTAGACTAATAAGTCAAGTGTACCTAAGATATCATCCCACGATTAACATGAATAATAGTACTACCCATCTCTCTATTATTTAATATAATAAATTTAATGATTGACTGATTGAATTATTATTTAAAATTTTAAAATAAAACTAACAACAAATTAATATCACAATCCTAAACACCTTACTAGATAAAGATACAATTGAATAAAGTAGGACCTAGATAAAGAAACCCCTTAAGACATGACATGTTCAATGTTTTATCTTGTTTTAATGTTTATCCCAATTTACTTGGATTATTAAATCCCTTAGGTGAATTATAATCACTCTCAAGAAACATAATTCCTATCCCATTGATTGATTAATCAAAATTTCTTTTAATTAATACCTTAATCAGATGCATTATTTCGATCTATGGATTTTATTAATTTGGCTAGGTTTAAATCTAAGTCTCAAATTTAGCTAAAATTATCTGTAGCAGCCCATGCTAGCCTCTCTATTAATGGATTGATCTATTCATACATTTGATTTCCCAATCTAAAAATATGAAATCAAATAAAAGAATTGAAATTGTGTCCAAAACTTCTAATCCAATAAAGTTGTATCTATGAATAAATCGAATATAAATATGGGTATTTTACATTAAATAAAACATTAAACATTGAATTATCATTCTTAGGGTTTAATCCTAGAATAAAGAAATTATCATTATCATTCTTATCTTTCATAGCTAAATAAAAAAGAAAAAAATAACTCATTTTGGTGATGTTTAATCCTAGAATATTCAAAAAGAAGTTAATGAGAATCCTCTTGCTCTATCAATCTTCCCTATCCACTTGAATTTTATTCCTTCAATTACCTTACAAATTAGTAAATTTTGCTAGGAATTGAACCTTAAGCTTTGGGTGGCAACTATCACACTTTAAAAGGTCAAGAGTCTTTTAAAAAAACTTAAAACATCAATTAAATAGGAACTCAAACTACCTCTCCCATGTTAGAGTCATGGTCATCAGAAAAGGCCTTAATTCTTAGATGTACCCTAAGTCACGAGTTATGACTCAGGCTATGGAACCTACTATCTTCTCATGAAACTTCCTCTTTGCTTTCTTTCCAGCACTCTTTAATCCTAAGAGTCATCCAACTCTTTCCATAGTTATATACACCAATCAAAACCTACAAAAATAAACATTTTTACATAATTCCATATGAGCAACATCAAATTCAAAGATCAACATAATTAAGCATAAAAATGACATAGAATAGCCTTAAACCTAGGATCTTAACCACCAAATCACTCCAAAAAGATGTATAATTGAATATTATTACGAACCTAGCAGTTAGGGGGACATTTATGATTGTACATGTTATTTGTGCTCAACTATGTTATATTTTGTTATTTTCATTAGTGATATTTAAGTTTAATTTTTTTTGTCTCTTATGAATTTTTTATTTTTTATTTTTATTTTTCAATTAGTTACATAACTCTTTCAATCAACAAGAAAACATTTAAGTTGATGATTTCAAGGGATTTATCCGTATTTCCATTTTTTTCACAATGTTATTATTTTGATCTTTGAATAAAGTGGACAATGTTCATGTTTAGTACGGGGAAGGGAACTAGGGAACAATTCTCTATGAAATTGACATTATTGTGAATCCAATTTTAATTAATTTGATAATTCATGAAAAAAAACTCTTAATGGTAACTTAAATTTAAATTAATGTGCTTTTATTTGAGTGATATATAGCTAGGGATTGAATAACTTATGATTGATTATGAATTTGTTTAACTTTGCAATGAATGGTGTGGTTAACACTTTATAAATACTTATTAAATTTTGATGAAATTTCATATGGATTTTTAGGTAAATCTGAATAAGTGGTTCAATTTATGTAAATTTGATTAAATTTTTAAAAATTTAATTGTGCTAAAATTGATTTGTTTGAATAAAAATTAATTAAAAGTATAAAAGTGTATGAAAAAGGCAAAATGGAGCATAATATGCACTTGCTAGGACAATATAGAGCATAAAATGCATTTTTCTAAAGAAATGTGAAAATGAATAAGGTTAAGGCATGATGGAAAATGCATATGCCATTGAATAACCTTAGTACAATTTCCATGACCAATCATATGGATTTTTTAAAATTTTGATATAATACAAAAAGATTGGCTTGATCGCATATTATGACCATAGTTGCAATTTCAAGAAAAAGAATGTGTTAGAAATGTTAGCTACATTGATTAAAATTGAACTGTATGTTTGACATTTAGAAAACATGAGAAACATTTTGAGTGAATATCTAGATAAGTTGCTTAAAAATGAGAAAATTTTCAAATATGAAGGAATTGATAAGGGCACAATATGATGGTTTTCAGGCCATGATTTTACTTGTTTACACCCTTATCTTGATACAAAATTACCCAATTTAGGATTGCTTTTAGTTAAGATGTAGATTAAAGCTAAATGTCGAGTTTTTATGCAAAATTAGCTAAGTGTTGATATCTTCTTATAAGATTAATGTGGTTCTGTTGATCTCCATTTGAACCACTATTATAGTCTCAGTCAAAGTCAAAAGAACAATGACTGTTTTTAATGATGGTATCATGTAGTGAGCAAAGCACCATCAAAGATCACTTCATAGATTGAAAGAATAACAAAACTATTTAACAACGCTATTTTTTTAACAATTTTAAGGGTTGTTATACTATTTATAGTCATGTTACAACAAATGTTTTCGAGAAATTCGTATTATTCATCTCCAAACTAACTTTAAACCTAGGTTAGTTGTATATAAACATAACTTTAGCAATGTTGAAGTTAGTTAGTCATAGATTAATTTTTCTATCGATATTGTATTATAGATATCAAAGAGTGATTTTAAATGTTTTAAGGAAGAGATCAATGGATTGAAGTTGAGATTAAAATTAGGATAGCTTGTTCTTGGTGTATTATCATACTCTTTAACTCTTTTGTATCTAACTATTATTGTTTTATAACTAAAAAATGTACTTTTTTACATGAATTCTTTATGTTTATTACTAAACATTTAATAAACATGGGTGGTGAAATTGCTTAATAGCTAAGACTACGCAAGTAGATGGACTAATTGAGTTATAATTTATAAATTATTACTATATCTTTAGTTATTTGAATGTTTAATCATCTATTCTGGACTGAAAATATATAATAAACTCAAAGACAATTAAAGATATAAGGATCTGCTATAGTTATTAGATAAAACGATGGACAACAAAATTTAAACAAGTGAGTGACTAAACACTAGTTAAATGCGCGAGTCTCAATTCTAGAAGGGAATTTTATGAATTATCTCTAGACTCATTTACAATAAGTCCTTATGCAAACTATCTCAGGAGTCATTTAGAATCCACTATATTACTTGTCATAGATATACGTACCTAAAGTTGGTCTTGAATTAAAATTGAATAAAATTAGAATGTAGCAAGGCCAAGAACAATTAGTTAATCTTTTATCATTTCTATGTTTTTATATTATTTTATACTAATTCATTTACCTTTAATTTCCAAAAAAAATGGAAAAAAAGATAACAACGTTAGGAAATATTTAAACCTAGTGATTAGGGTTGGATGCATATGATGAAGGAAATATTTTCATTATAGAGCTAATCCAAGTTGCAACCAAGAGGGGATGGTACATTTCATGTCTTTAAGTGGGTCATTGATAATGCATACAAGCTAGAACTTCCTGGTGAGTATAATGTTAATGCTAATTTTAATGTTACTGATCTTTCACCATTTGATATAAGTGATGATTCAAGTTCAATTCCTTTTGATGAAAGGCTAGATGATGTGAATAAAACTAGTCAAGTAAAGGATCCATTACATATTCCAAATAGACCAATTACAAAGGCTAGGTGGAAGAACTTAAAAAGGCTTTAAATGGGCTAATTTAAGACATATATATAGACCAAGTTTTAAAGATCGCATGAAAATCAATTTCAAGAAGTTTAGTAAGCCTAAAGGAAGACCAACCAAAATTAAACTAATGTTGGAGAAGATTTGAGATGTGAAATTTGAGATCTGAGTTGAATGCATTTGAGATCTATGAGCGCTTTCTATCTTGTTCATCACTAAACTTTTGAATTTATCAAAAAAAATCTTTCTTTGTAGTGTTTAAACACTTTATGAACTTGGTTCTTCATTCCTTAAAATCAATAGATAAGTTCTTTTATAAATTTGATTTAGCTCTATTCTCTAAGTTTTATTCCTAAGTGCGTTCACATCAAATGTTTGAAAGAACTTAAAAATGCTATGGCTTTTATTGATAGCAAAGATGAAAGGAAGAGAAGCAAGCATGCAAGAGTTAGAAGAAGATGACTATCCTCAATCTTTAAAGCTACTTTCTTTTCCCTTTTGAGGATTGTTAGACTAAGTTAGTTTTTAGCGTTTATCAAATGGTCTTGATCTTTCCCATTGATTTAAGGGCAAAAAAATTAGCAAGAAAATGTCCTAAATAAACCTAATTAACTTTAAGTTAAAATAAAATAAGTAAAAACTTTGATTAAAAAACTAGACACTAGTTAAATTATAATATGGATAAATGTCCAAAATTGGAATTTAAGTAAGAATATTAAAGCTTATAGTTAATAAACATGAAATATTTTAAAAGGACATTAAACTTAAGCATTGCAAATTAATGTAAATTAGATACCATTAAAGGGAAATTAAACACAAATAAAAATAATAGGATGCAATCGAATATGATATTATTTTATTTGAAATTGATGTGAATAAGTTAAAAGATATAAAATGAAGTAAAAAGAGTGTAAAATATGTGGGACAAAATTAAGTTTAAAAAATAATGGAATTGCAGCCCCTCATAATGTTATAGATCCGTGGTCTCCCTAATAACATGTTGTAAGCCGAATGGAGATATGTTATTTGTATTGGTGGCCATAATGTTCATAGGATTGATTCATAGCTCCATGCTAATATCGACAATTAAGTTCTTTTTCGGCCCCTTTAAAAGCCCTAATAGTGATCTAGCTTAATCTCATAAAGTAAAGTCCAACTCTAACTATTCCATTATAATCTTAAAAACATATTAATTTTGAATAACTATCAATTATTTCTTCCAATAAAATGTGCCTCTTATACTATAAATTTATAAGCATTCTTTCATATACCCCAAGATTCCAACTCATCTATAGTAAATTACATGGCCATGATGGTGCTTATTTTTGACAATGTGTTTTCATTCCCTTTGATGTCACATCTTAGGCCATAAATGTCCCATTAAGAATTTTATAGATTTTCACTATGATTTTGAGCTTGTAATGAACCTGTATATTGAAATTCCAACTACGCTTTTCTTCTGATGGAGGATAATAGAGTACACGCTACAATTTGATGTCACATCTTAGGTCATAAATGTCCCATTAAGAATTTTCTAGATTTTCACTATGATTTTGAGCTTGTAATGAACTTATACATTGAAATTCCAACTACATTTTTCTTCAGTTGGAGGATAATAGAGTACATGCTACGATTATTAAGCTTAAAGAATTTGATAGGTTCTTCTTTAGATACTGGCTTCTTCATTGTCTCTTTTTTATTGAAAGTTTCTTCTTTATTTTAGGATATTATTTTTCAACTCTTTTAACCTCCTTAGAGATGCACACTATTCCACTTCTCATCATATAACCTTCATGATTATATTTTCATTACTTGTCTCATAATATGCTTTCCTTTGGGGTTTATCGTTGTCTTAACTTTGAGATGTCTGTTAATTAATAATTATGAGGGAGTTTAATTCCAAGGTGCCAAATGTATGTGATAGTTTTGCATCTATTCAAAAACCTTGATGATGCATTAAGATGTCTTACTGCCTTCTCTTTTCTATGGCATTTATTTTCAAAATTTCATGGCCCCCTTTTAAATCCTTAGAATTTTCAAATATAACATTGATTATACCTATAGCCTAAACTCTACATAATGCTCTTGATTTTAATCATCTTTTTTTTCTAAAAAAAGAATTGATTTTCTAGTTGACTTTTTTCACTTTTCAATAGGATATAACCCCTTTTATTAATTTGTCATATATTTTCTAGAATTTAAACCTTGAACTCATTATTAAAAAGGACTTATTCTTCCTCCCCATCCATTATATTAGTATTATGAATTATTGGTATAACATTCAGTATGCAACCACTATCTCTCATTTCAAAAACCAACTCTATATACATTTCCCTATAAGGGTTTTGAAAGCATTTTAATGCTCCATTAGTATTCTGATATATCATCGTGGTATTTATCCCTTACATTTTGATTATACCATGGTGGATAAGATGATTGAGTTCTGTGTAATAGTACTAGTTTCACCTATTTTGCTTTAATAGAGTCATGTAAATATCCTTTAAATACATGGGTAATAGTGGAAATTACAAAGGTCTTCTTACATTTTCTTTTTTAATTGCTTGATTACTCATATGGTGGTGATATTTTCTGATTATATTTGTTTTGGTCATTGTCATGTAGTTGTAATGAGAAATTTCATGTATATGGGTTTTATGACTAAGTATGATGCTAGATTTCTTGGCACTAGTTAGGAATGTGTCTGTGTGACTCAGTAGATTGGATATATTGGCCATGGCATGCATGGAATCAGAGGGTTTAGGTAATATGGAGGATAATTAAAATTAAAGGATGGCGTATTAGACCTTTTTTTTGTTATTATTTTTGTTGCTGTTGTTGTTTAATATTTTACCCTTCAAGAAATTAGTTAATTCATTATTTATTTTCTCTTCATACTTATCTTGTTAATTGTAAAGACTATGGCACCCAAAGGGGTAAACTAATTTTTTTTTAAAATCTAAACTAAAAACGTAAGTCACCTAAATCAATTCCAATTGTATGTAAATCACAAAACCAATATTCAACCTTATTTTATGTTTATAGTTATGTTAAATAAACCAAATTTAAGCAATTATACATCAACCACAATATGCAAAAAATTAAATAGGTAAGGGAAAGAAGGATTTTGTTATAAATGCTTGGCTAACCCACTTTAGCATACGTCCTCTCCTAACAAAATTTTTTAAATTTTCACTAACTTAATCTTTTCTAAAGTGAAGAGGAACCCTTATAACAATTATAACAATATTCTTTCCACAAAAGGGGTGAAGAGCAACCTTATAATCTTACTTAAGGGTGAAGAGTACCAAAATGACCTTATTTTTCCAATGGTCAAGAGTAACCCACAACAAATCTTTAATTCTAAGGGTAAAGAGGAAATACTTTATCAAAACTCAATGTCTATCAATTTAATCTCATAACCAAGTCCCAAAATTATTTCTTAAAATCAAGCTTCCAAATCTCAACTTCAAGATACACAAATCAACTCAATAGTTTGATCAAATTGCAAAATGCAAATACAATATTTAACACATTCTCTAACGCTTATAAAACTAATAAACCAATCCTAGCTCACATTTAACAATCAAAATAACTCAATTTTTTTTTTATGAAAAGTGAAAAATGACCTTAACTATTCTTTTTCAAGGAAAATAGGAGCTTATACAACAATGACCAATGAATAAAATCAAAATCCCTATTAAACACACCAAATACATTTTTTAAGGTTGTTTCAAAAAAATATAAATAATCAAATGTTTCAAATGCGTTAAAAAAACAAAAAAGCGTGTAAATGATAAACCTCTTGAAAGATAAATAAACTAGAAAATATCATATTAAAAGAAAAAAAATGTAATTAAAGCTTAAAAGACGAAGAATAAACAATAGAAAATTAGGAACGCGTGAAAATAAAGCTTTAGCACTTTGTATACTCAAATATTTCTCAAACTTACATGAAGATAATTCCAAATGCATTAGAACACATAATTATAATGTTCTTAAGGTAAGAGAGATGTAGGAAAAATTTTCTAGTTGCTAGAAGTAGAAAAATCCGTTGTTTCTTAAAATGAAAAACTAGCCATTGTTTATGAAAAGTGTTAACTGATTGACCTATGTTAAGCACCAATTGACTAGTTAGTCTTCTTCACTAGTTAGTCAATTGGTGTTTTAATAGCATACTAGTCAATCTATTAAAGACACTAGTAAAGATATTAAAGATACTAGTTAACCTATACATCCTCATAAACCATACTACATTTTGCCAATCCACAAAATCCATCCAAAGCTCATTTAAAACCAAGTAATTCACTTAAAATTCAATTTAAACAAGTTACAAAATATCCCCTAAGTGATTTTGAATATCAAGACATCAAAGCTAAGATAAAAAAAACACAACTTGTATGGGTTTATGATTAATTTAGCAAATTTTCAAACCATTTCACTTTAAAATTTTTCTAAAAAATTTATAACCAATCCAAAACATTTTATTGTACTCTAAAAACATTTAACATAAGTTTTAAAATCAATTCCAAGATTGTTTCAATACCTAAAATAATTTAATTAACTTAAATAAAACATTTTCCTTAGTCTTGAAAATTTTTCAATTTAAACACTTTCAAAACCTTTCAAAGTTTTCAAACACACTCAAATAACATCTTAATAAGCAATTTTCATACAAATACTTTAATGAAAATACTTAATGCAGATATATAAAACATACTTAAGCAACATTCCAAAAGACATAGAAACATCAAGAGGAGTACATTCCAACAAATCACAAAAATTCCTCTTGATTATACAAGTTAATATTAGTCATGACATTTTAAGCCAATTCCTAATATGCCAATGTTAAAAAAAAATTCAACCTAACTATAAGAATTTATCAAAATTCTAAATTCAATACAAATGCAAATGTTCATGCAAAAAATGACATGCAAAAGTGAGCCCTTTCAATCATTAATAAAGATCAAGGCAAGCTTACAATAAAAATTGCAACACTAAACCTATTCAACCTTCTTCTTCTTCAGCTCTTGATCTTCATACTTAATATTTATTCCAATGCTTGATCTCATTTTCTTCACTTGAAACACCTCCTCTCTGGACTCCACATGTATGATTTTTCAAAATGTTTTTTTATCTATCTCACTAATTATTCCAAAACTAAAACATTAGTTTAGTAATAAAGTTGTTTACTTATCATCAAAACTAATGATTAAAACCTCACTTAGTTCAACATTAATGTTTCTGATACATTTTTGGTTTCTTCAAGTTCTTTAGAAAAAGGTTTGTTAGACCCAATGGAAGCTAAGAAGTAGGGATGATTAGGTTTTAAAAAATTTATAGGATTATGCCTAAATTGTTTTTTTTATAAAGGATGTAATCCTTAACCATAATTCAACATGTAATGATGAATATGATGATGCTAAAAACAATATGAACATAAATGAAATTCATAAGCAAGTAATATAAGGAGATAGGGAAGAGAGAGTCAACAAACTAATTTTTATAATGGTCCGACCACAAAACCCTTGCCTATATCCACTCTATATCCATATTTTGGTAATTTCACTAAAAATAATCTTCTTTAGGTGAAGGGGGACCCTTGTAAAACCAATCTTGTGATGTGAAGGTGAAGAAAAACTTTTTGCAAATCATCTTTTAAGGTGAAAAGGAACCTTTCTATAACCAATCCCAACAATTTGAAACCCCTTTAAAAAATGATTTACACATTAAATGCGTCTTACTCAAAAATCCCATAACAAGGGCTCAAATACCCTCAAAGCTTATCAAGATAAAAAAATGTACCTTGTAACTCACTTGAAAGCTTTTGGAATTTAACATAAATCAAATTTCCTTAGATTGAGAACCATAAAAATAGAATTTCTTTCCCAAAATCACTTAACAATAGCTTTGACGTCTTTGAAACTTAACAATCTCATTAAATTTCATAAAGATACATAAATATTCTTCAATAACCCCTTTTGTAGCCTTCTTAAACTCTAAATCACTATTAAACCAAGGGAGATTCCACCTAAGTTTTAATGATGAAAAAACAATACTATTAATGGTTTTTATTGTGCTTTGATGTATTAAAAAGATACATTTGAAGAAAAGGTGTTAAGAGGCACAATTTAGAGCTAAATTTGGAGTACTAAAGCAAAGGTGATGATACATGAGGATTAAGATGTTGAATGAAGGATTAAAGACCTAGATAGTAAAATTGAATAGGTTATACTTTATAATTTTTATTGTAATCTTATCTTAGTCTTCACAATTGTTTCAAATCATACATATTGTTAGGTGGTGTCAATGTTAAAAAATAGTATGTTTTATAATCAAGTGCTGTACAATTGACTTATAGTGTTTTAAAACATATTTAGTTGGCTTTTAAGTTATTTTTAAGTGGTTTTTATGAATTTTATTGAAATAACATTTAATATAGTTGTTAGCCCCTTAAAAACTTTAAACTAAAGATGTGAGGTATATTTTTTAAGTGTATTTTGGGGTGATGTTATTGTCAGGTTAAATAGTAAAGGGTTACACTTATGGATATTGAAAAAGAGAGTGATTTTCTAAGGATTACTCTTGTACCCATTTACAAAAATTTGGTTGTGAAACTTGGTCTTTACCTATTGAAGAAGATACTATAAGTGAAATTTTCATTAAAGAGTTAGAGAGTGGATGTAGGTTTGGGTTGTGCACAAAACCACTATAAATTTAGTTTGTCTATTTCTTCCCTTTCTCCTTTGTTTTTCAAGTTTATTTTAATTCAAGCCATTTTATTTTATTGATTATTTATATTATTTACGTTTTAAATTTCTTTAAGTGGGAAATCTTTAATTAGGAACAAAAGACTTTAAATATTTAGTCATCTAATTTATCCCCCTTTTGAGTGCCATATAAGGACCAACAAATATGTTAATCACAGTTCCTAGCCATTATACCAAATAAAAAAGCCATTAGATATAAGGTAGAACTAGTCTGACTAATTTTTGTCTATGTTAGCTCCTTGATGTATTTGACTTCCATATTTATATGAGAGGAGCATCTTCTGGCTAT